>JAODOY010020556.1:0-21601 GCA_025399855.1 Forbesichthys papilliferus
TCTTTTACAAAAATAATCGCTCTTTACAATCACTCCCATTTGTCCTTTAGATGGCCTGTGTCGTCCCCCTGCCCCTCATTAGCGACAGGCCTTTGAGGTCAGATCACAGGCCAGCTCATCACGCTTTGTCCACAGGAGAAGGCTCCAGTCCGCAACTACAGGCCAGTCTACACATGCAGCCCCCCAATCCCCCCCGCACAACTGGATACTGTACTGATGATTGCATTAATACTGCAGGCCCACGGTACACGCACTCAACATAGTCTCACACACACACACTGTTAACATACAGTATCGCACACACTCACTTAACATACAGTATCACACACACAGTTAACATACAGTCACGCATACTCACTTAACAGTCTCACGCATACTCACTTAACAGTCTCTCACACACACACTCACTCACCTAACATACAGTATCACACACACACTGTTAACATACAGTCACGCATACTCACTTAACATAGTCTCACACACACACTGTTAACATACAGTATCACACACAGTTAACATACAGTATCACACGCACGCACACACACAGCACTCTACTTTGTGGTCAAGCTGGTGGCTATGAAAACAATGTTTTTTCTCTCTCTAATTTTATATAACAATAATAATAGTAGGAAGTTGTGGAGGAGATCCTCTTGTTTTGTCTTGCCCCCACCCCCTTCCCTCACCCCTCTACCCCAGGCTGCGGAGGGGGTTGTGCTTCAGGTGGATGTTACGTTGGGTTGCAGCTGTTGGCTTGGGTCGGGCTGGGGCTGGAGCGTGGGCGGGGCTTGCGGCATGGCCTGCAGCTGGACCAATGGCTGTCCGGGGCCAGGCTGGGGGGGCGGGGCCTGGAGTTGGGACGGGGCCTGGAGTTGGGACAGCTGCTCGCTGTTGGCCAGGGACTTGAGCACGGCATTCTCCTTCTCCAGCAGTGAGTTCCTCTCGAACAGCTCTTTGATCTGCTCCTTCAGCACCTCTACCTCCTCACGCACCGCGTACATCAGATGGCTCTTCACCAGGTCCTGAGAGAGAATAAATGGCATGTTTACAATACCAAGTCTCAATCTATCATACTATTTGTTTTTAATTTGGCAACATTCAAATAAAGCAATGAATGCTCCTCTATATCATTTACTATATGTACAGTATTTTAAACATTTAAAATTAAAACAAGTCAGTTTCATACTCTTGTGTAATGTGTGATTTCAGGAGGTCAATCGCAGTGTGACTCTTTCACCCATTAACTCCTCCACAAATGACAATCATCATTCATATTAATTTATGCTCTGATGAACTGGCTTTAGCATGTAATGTAATTGGCCAGAATTACCTTGAGTTTGGTCATCTTTGTTCAGCATCTGTGTGTGTGTGTGCTGCGTTATTTCCTTTTGAGATGATTCATATTGATAGTTGATAATGACGATTATATTCATATATTTAACTATTATTTATTAATAATAATAATAATATGATAAGTACATTTGTGCGTGAAGCCTGCTTATAAAAAAAACCCCACCATTTTGGGTTGAAACTCAGTGTTGGTGAATTCATTCTGATCTTATTGCTTTTATATATATATATCTTAACTAATGCATGTTATACTTTGTGTTGGATGGCCTTAAGACATATATATTACTCTACTGACCTGGGAACACAGACCCCAACTGTTGACCGGCCCTCTTATTGTGTTGATGTTAAGTAGTAACCCCCTCTGGAATGTCTTCCTACGTGACTATCACCAAACCCTTTGTTTTGTTTAGATTTTACATCGCATGCTGTACGTGTCTTCTCCATGGCCATGCTTATATTAAATATATTCAATAAGACAATGACTCATAGCTGAATTATTGTTTAGAACAGAGAGCACATGCCGATTGGCTGGTACTACAACGCAATCAAGGGATGTCGCTTAAATTCAGATATAATATTGAGGTTTTTTCAGACGTGGATTAAGCCTAGTCCAAGACTAAAAGAACATGTATATGAAGCTCTCCAATGAAAGAGGTTCTAAGTCTAGGACTAGGTTTAATCCACATCTATGAAGCCAGACCATTATGTGGATGGCAGTACCATTAACGATAATTTAGAACTCACCATTGCTTGCTCTATTTTATTATCGATGGCAACACTGGTTCCAGAGGCACTGTAAAAAAAGGTGGATGAGATCATGTTAAAAGTTAGTCTGCTACAAAAGTGAATTTCTCAGAGGTTTGTTTTGGTTTGTGTTAGCAGCATTTCCACATTTATAAAACATTTGAAATAGGAAGCAAAATGTGCATACTTAAATACATACATAAATGTGAAGGTCTGAAACAGAAAGATCTAAAGCGAAGGGGGAAATAAATAGAATGTTTCACATCCCTAGATACACAAATACCTTTCTACAATGTCTCCTTTTACATAATCAAAAGATCAATGTTTTTTTCTTTCTATGTTTGGGGGCTCTAGTTAAGGGATCTTTCTTGGAAAATATTTAAAAAGGAGACTCAATCAATCAGCAGCTTACCATATGAAACAATGAGCCAAAAAATAAAGTGACCTCTCACCATTCTTGGTAATGCCATGAACTAATCTAGGTCAGGACACAGAGTACAGACCAATAAAAACACAAGAAGCTCAGTTGATAAAAGCAAAACTCATGAACTAAAATCCAACGCTCAAGACAAAATAAAAACGCAAACAAAAAACTATTTATGGAACGGCATGAATACAAATAGATCAACTCCTTTACAAACACGCAAAAAAGGGTTGTAGGACCCAAGGCCAAGAGGGGCGAGCTTTTGATCAAGCTTCAGCCTCGTCCGTTATTTTAACTACTTTATTTTGCTTTCATAATAAATATGAAAAGTGACAATCTAGACAACCCACGGTGACTACTGATGGTTACGCATTTGTCCCATCAGGCAGGTGTGTTTATTATTATATATGAAGTATCTGGTTGTATTCTGAAAACACAATATAGGCCAACGACAGCTACATTTCTCAAATATATCCATCTCAGATTTCCCTTAGCAATGTTTAGAACCATGAAACTGCTTATATAGCTTTTCTTTACCTTTATATTTAATTCACTCAAACCATACATCATCAATGCACCAACCAATAAGGTGTTCAATATCTCAACAGCCACGATTTCTGGATAATTCTACAGTTGTAGTCTCAGATATTATCTTTTAAGGTTGACAAGATCCTTTGCATTATAAACAACAGTGCCACCATGTGGTAGGAACGTGTATTTGCAGACATAATCCCTAACTAGGGGTTTTCCAACCACGTGCTGCCTAGCTATGATAATGCTGGCTTTCACTCCCTTAACCAGTACCGTCTTGTTTGACCAACTGACACGTTCAACGTTCAACTAAGATAGCAATATGACTTTGTGTGGCGCACGCCTCTCGGTGACAGATGATGGGACTACAATTTTGCAGCGAAATAGCACTGCATGACTGCCATCAGTCAAACTGTGGCGGAGAAGGAATGTTCCCATGCCTCCGCCGACTGAGAACAATGTCAGTCACATCTCTTTACCCTGCTAATGTGCACCTTTCATCTCCTTGTCGGAGATAGAGGCCCGAGCAAATGCGGTCTTAACGATCACACACACACACACATGCGCGCGCACATCCACACACACGCGCACACACACCTCCTACCTACATGACACACCTATCAAACACAAAAGACATGACAAACAGGAGAGAGCAGGGTTATAAACAGTGCTCCGACAATGTGTCGCTTGCATGAACGCACACGCAGACAGAGGGACTCCCCCACTGACCACAGGGATACATAAGCTCTATTTCTTAGAGAGGTGTGTGTGTGTGTGTGTGTGAGAACGGGGGGAGAGGGGTCAGGGGTCGGAAAGGAAAATGTAAACATAACCGTAACCCTGTACTAAATGTGTGTTCAATTATGCCGGGCATCACACATATCCTTCTATAGGTTTCCTGGCGGCTGAAAGGTGTCCATTTAGGCTGCACCCTGAGGAATCGGCCCATCCATAAAAGTACGTAATGTACCGGATGTCTCCTTACCTGCGGTTTTGCAAAGCAGCAGAGACTAAAGTAAAACATACTGTCTGCAATAAATCACAAAGTAAGTACTTAAAGCTATCGTCGTCAGTCAATCTTAGTTCATGGACACACCTATCACACGCCTCACTGATGTAACTGTTGCATGACTGTGGCCATGGTGATTTCTGTAAATAAAAAGGCTTTCATCATTAATGAATAATTACTCTATTATAAATTACTCTATTAGCTCAATAAGCTGTAAATAGAGAAATTGACATTTATTCATAAGAACATAAATATGACATTTGAATTAATAACAGAGTTATTTATTACCTTGGAATTATTATGGTACTTGTTTGGCTGCTAATATGGAAGTCCATAGAGGACTAAATTCAAATGAAAATGCAATCTCAAATAGCATTTTAATTGTCAAACAATTCCACGCTTTAGAGTGGACTTAATTAAAATTAAAATGCAATCCCAAAATTGCATTTTCAAAGAAAAATGCACTTTGCAGTAGACCATATTCAAATGCAATACGCTAAACAGCGCCTCCCTTCAAATGCAAATACATTTTCAAGACACCGCACGCTTTTACGGACTAAACTCAAACTTGAAAATGAAATCTGTCAGGCCTCCCATCAAGGCAGGTCCTCGCCAGAGCAAAATTGTAGTCCTATCATCTGTCACCGAGAGGCGTGCGTTGCAAAGCGTAAAATGAAAATGCAATTTTGGGATTGCATTTTCATTTGAATTAAGTCCACTCTAAAGCCTGGAATTGTTTGACAATTAAAATGCTATTTGGGATTGCATTTTCATTTGAATTTAGTCCTCTACAGACTTCCATAGCTACAGCCCCAGACTAAAGTAAAAGCGGGAAAATCTTTGCTTATTTTGATACTTCATAACAAGGGATAAAACTGTCTTAACATTGTTTTCGGGAGCAGACAGGCTAATTCATTTCATATTAAGATATAATAAGATTAAGATCATGACGCAAATAAAAAAAAAACTACAATGCTGTGTCTGTTTTAAGCAATAATATTAAAACGGGGGCATTTCTTTGTATGACACTAGTGGTCATTGTGAGTGGCTAAATATGGCACAATAGAATTATACCTAGTAGCTAGTCTGTCTGAGCGCTTCTTGCCAAACGTTCCAGATTTATACATTGAGAACAGCAAATGAACAGTGGCCGCTTATGTGTTTTAAGTAACAATGTCGAGGTCAAAAGGACAGGGAGCTTGAGGAGCGAGCATGTACACCAAGTAGCTCTGAGAGTTAATTCTGACACAGCCGTTCTGGACCATGCCAATAAGAAACAGATGCCGTGCAACAAAGTAGGAAAAGCTATCGACATCCCAGGGATGAGCCCGTTGCTCACGTGATCTGTTATGTCATGGCCTCGTACAGCTGGATGAGGAAGGGGTCCAATATACGTGACTAGTCACTCGTTAAAATGGCACTAGGCGTAGCTTAGCAGAACGGATAAGGTTCACCAGTGGATAAAGGCTACACTTCCCTAGCCTGGAACTGTGCAACCAAGCAGGACCATACAGACCCAAACTTCATTTTGTGAATACGGTACACGCTAAATTGTGGAATGTTTGCAGCCATAAACCAAGCGCCGTTGCTGCAACAGTTTATCGCTTCATCTCGCACGTGATTCGCCCCCATTGTTGGGACTACATTCAGAAACGAACGCATGAAAGTGTCACAGTCACCGCACTGTGTTGCCGATTGGTCCGCAAGCAATCGTTGGGCGGAGCCAGGCTAACATTTCCCAAACGAGAACCACCTTGCCTCTTCGTTCTACCGTTCTTCGCTCTACCGCCACCCTCTGGTGAAAGCGTGTTTGCATTGTAGTTAGACATTACAATACAGCAGTAGTTCAGTCGGAACCTAAGCTGTTCATCAACATGTATAGAGATGAGGTGTTACAATAGCTATTACAACGGCTTTTTGTATGCTTTCTCTACGCTGTAAAGAGGAATCAGGGAATTTGACCCAGTAGCAACATTTTTGATAAAATTGTATGAAAGACACAATGACCAGCTTAAACGCTGATGGGGTAATTTTGTTATATGGACACGCTTTCCGCCTTCTTTTCCAGGGAAGCAAAGGGATTTAAACTGAACTGAGGACTCACTCACGAGAGAAACCAGTGAATGAACCTGATGGCATTAGGGCATGTGACAGGCAAACTGTGAGTTTGTTAGTAGAGTGCCTGCCAAACCATTAAGCAGTTCATTGTATGTGTCTGATTCAAAATGCCTGGAACTAAGATGGACAATAGACAGGTTTTATTCCTTACATTAGACAACCAAAGGCCAATGATGAGATCATCAAGCCTTGATGGGCTGAGGTTCTACCTTAACACAACCCTGTATCAGAGCAAGAGGGAACAACAACAACTTCTTTGTGGAGGTGAAAATAGCCGCTTTGGTTCATGTATCATCCCAAATAGCACTTCCAAGAAACCCCTGGCACTAAGGAGAGAGTTTGGAAATTTGCAGTGAGTGCATGCATGTTTTGTTATGGAAGCTGGCGTGTACAGTCGGTTTGGCGTGTTAAACCCCCAGCACTGACGCACACGCACGTGATCTCTAAGCCTCTAAGTCTTTGTGTTGTTGACTTCAAAACCTGTATGGGAAGCTGTGTCTCTTACCGGTTTGGGATGTGATGGAATAGTCAGCTCATTGACTAATTGCTTGTCAGAATAAAAGGTGACATTTTTTTGTGTATACTTTTGTTTGCCTCTTTTAGGGAAGGACGATATGGCCAACATTTCTACCCGATATACTTAATAATTTCGGTCGATACGGTATAATTCCGATGTCGATATGAACAATAAAAGCCTAAAAATATCTGATAAGAACACCCACAACGGAGTACTTAAAAACATCTGAAAAATGCATTTGCCATGTCTATGAGACCTATTAAACTATCTTTTAGAAATTAATAAAATAAAAATGAATGTTCACCTTTTAGCAAGTGTGACTAGCACTGTGGTCCCATGAATTAGACGTTCCGCAGAAGACATTACAAACTGTACACGTGCTCCAAATTTAAAAACATTTAAGAGAAATTCAAAGTACAGCCAAATATATGAGAGCAAAGTCAAAATTCAAATCAAGCTTAACTGTTATGCAATTATTCACCTTTAGTATTTTGTTTTCATTGTATGTTAATCTCTATAGTATTATGTCTGAATGGCTTGGTTTTCGACAAATATTAGGCCTACATTATCAGGTTTTAAACCTATCATAAAATATCTGTTGAAGTAGATTTGCTTTTGACATGGTCACAAACGGTATATTTTTTCCACCCTAACCCCCCCCCCCCCCCTTCATGTAAAAACGTCTCCATATTTAATGTGGAGGCATTCAAGGTAGAGAAGGACAACCAGCATAACTAGGCTAGAATATAGCACTTTGAGCAAACCTAATTTTGAATGGAATATAGCTTTAAAAGTTAGGCTACACAGATATATTCTTATAACTTCCCATTTAGATTAATAGCCATATGAAACCATGTATAATTTTACTGTACAGTGATCATAATCGGCATACGGCATACAATGTAGCTTCACGTGAGTTTACGGTAAACACAGGTCTTCCGTAATTGCAGAAACGCGCAGCACAAGTTTAGAGCTGGTTGGCGGCGTAATCGCACACCCACCTCTAACCATACGAGCCTGTCATTCTAACCATATGAGCATGTATCGTTCGTTGGCATTTCTTCCCCACCAGTTTTGCTAGTGTCTTGCCTGTTGGCTTTAGCTAGCTGTAATGACGAGGTAGCTAATATGAGAGTGTGTTTGTGTTCAGAGACCCGATTTGAACAGCTAAACACACTTTTCAACACGGATGGATGGAGTGTAGTTATGGTAACAATAAACACAATTACGCACTCACCCTGTTGGAAGTGGAATCACGTTTGGAACAGGTATCCTGTGCGCGCTGCACGATTGTCCTTGTGCACTGGGATTTCATAACGAACATAGTGGCTAGAAGTCACTCGCACAAAGTGGGCCTAAATATTTTTTCATGTTTGCACACCAAGATTTTAATTGCATTAGCGAGTGAATGGGTCGAGCTGTAAGAGCTGACTGCTGCGCCCGTCATTCAGTGACAAACTGTATAGTTTATCGAAATACCAGAAATGAGTTTAAAAGTCATATCACTGTTATAGAAAAAGTTTATATTGCGATATATATTGATATTGAATTATTGTCCAGCCCTAGCCTCGTTCCACAACATTTAAATCAGATAGGGTAAATCAGTTTGCTATATTGTAAAAGTATTTGAAGTTCTTAAATAGCAATAATTCCAATTATATAAGAATTTGTCTATCATTTCCATACAGTAAAAATAAGATAGCAGTTCAAATGTGCCCCTTCATGTTCACCGACTAGGTCAATTAATTAACAAACACTCTACTAGCTGACATACCTTTCATTCCACCATTACCTGTGACAGGGTACACATGACACACATTAGTGACCCAAACGCTCTAGAGCCGTAGAACTGGTCTGGGATTTGATGGAATGCTGTCGTGGGTAGGGGCTACACTCACTGAAGCTCCTATTACGCAACAGATTCCTCAGCTTACCTTCTGCAATATTAGTATGCTTAACAGAGCTGAGTAAAATGTGGTGTTGCCCATAGCTAGCTATAAAAGAAAGCATGCTAATGAAATAGCTATATGGGGAAATTATTACACACACACGCACGCACGCACGCACGCACACACGCACGCACACACACACACACACGCACGCACGCATGCACGCACAGCAAACTAGAAAACGGAAGCCTTTTACTGGTAGGGACTCATTTTGGAATGGACTTTTCCAACTTGTCAATAAAACAAGGAATTAATAACCAATCAGACTAACTGACCGTAACCAAGTGGGCAGGGCTTACATCCTGAGTCAGAAAGGTCCATTGTAGTCCAGCAACAACTGCAAGCTTAGCTCAAATAGGTGTCTGAAAGAAGGAGTTCAGGGACTAGTAGTCCCAGAGAGAAAGTAAGGTACAGTAGCAACGAATGGTTCTTCAAACACGATAAAACAAGATCAAAGCTCACAGGGCGAGGCCGAGCCACATGCGTACTGTAGGCACCTGATAGTGTGATGCATGCGACCGACGCACCCTTGAGGCCTGCACACCTGCTGTTGACATCAACGGGCTTACGCAATAGTCGTCCATTTAGGCTTTTTGGACCGAGACTCACGCATGAGACCAGAGTCACTTCTCCCTAACCTGGATTCTACATGGTTATTATGACTAATAGCAAATCATTCTCAAGAACACTTGAGACAACTTCGAACGCAAGTATCAAAAACACCATTAGGATGCCCCCTCAAACACATTGTAGTTGTTGTTGTATGTGGTCTGCACCACTTTGTTTGTGGTCCTATTTATGGAGCCTGGTACCAGATGATTTATTGTAGTATGCACAGAGAACCGTAAACTAGCATACTATAATACATTTGGGTTTATTATTATTAATTAAATAAGTATTCCTTTTTTTCAAGTTTTCTTCTTCATATTTACAGCACTACATTTCCCCAAAGAATGCCGTGCTTGTGCAAAAACAAATAAATATGAATATTAACGAACCGTTAAGGCTTCACCAGTGAGACATGCAAAATCCTGGCAACAAAGCTCCATTGTTCCCTGTGCTGTTTCCGTCTCGAAAACACAAACAAAAAAATGCCCCTCGGAAGCAGCGAAACCTGTGACATCTCACCTTGAGCCACGGCTGCTTTCCACCATGGTGCCAACTGAAGTCAGTGCGTATAAAGTGAATAAAAATAAGTAAATATCTAGGCTGATAGTCATGGCAATACGTGGATTGTGGTAGCAATCATAAGTTATTGTGTTCCTACTGGTGCGACAGAATGACATTTGTTTAAAAACTGTTTTGCATTTCCTGCCAGATATAGCTATGCTTGCTTCCCCTTTCCTTTATCTAGTTAGAAATAGTTAGCGTTAGAAATGTTCTGCCCTGATGTTTCGTATAATGGCTACAAAGAATGAAGGTAGGCCTTTGTTGCCCTTTCACTATTATGTATGAAGGGGAGGGCAGTATTGCAAACAGCCCAAAGCTACATCAAGCACTTTTAAGACAACTATAACCAACACTGGATTTTCTCTAAAAAAGCCGAGCTTGGTCACCTTGTGCAGACAGGAAATTCACGTTGCTGATTAGATCTAACGCCAAGGGGTTCATCATAGCACACATTCAATCTTGAGCTGCCGACAAGTGGGATTTCAAAAAGGGACACTCTTGGGTTATTTATTATTATTATTATTATTTTGTTTCTGCCAGCGTTAGAACCACATTGTTGCTGTTGTCGTTTTGAAACTTCCTATACACTCCGGCCCCTACAGAGCTTCTAGATTCGCCATCTTCACCCTTCACGGAGGATCGTGTAGTTCTGTTTCAAACACATTTTTAAACCGTGCGGCCGGGACAGACATTTGTGATTCTGGGGGACATAATCCACGAGTGTACCTTTAAATGGCACACTTTGTGATGTTGCTGGGAAGCAAATAGACACACACACATACACACAGGATACAAAAAGGCTGGCTGTAAAGAAGTCTACTGGTCAATACTGGGTCTGGCGCCGGGCTTTGTGCCCCCAAATCTCATCCATGCACGTGGACAAAGCAAAGCTCAGTACTACTGAACACAGCTCTCTCACAAACGCGCACACACACACACACACACACACACACACACACACACACACACACACGGACGCGCACACACGTTTGTTCAACACCCGCAGGCCTGTCCAGTCCAGTACTGTACCTATCACTGTGGGCCTTTGAGTCTCTTAATCTGCTGCCAGGCTGGAAGGCCTGGTAGAAAGCCTTGGAGGGGTTCCTGTGCCAATCAGATTCAGAGAAAACGGGGAGGAGGAAGGAGAGACAGAGGGAGGGAGGACGGGGGGAGAGTTGAAACAGTGAAGAAAGACTTGGCCACGTACTAAATGTGTTCGCCTGTATCGTTTCCTCTGCTCCGAAATTAGTTCCTTCGCTGCTATTGGGCCTGGCTCTACTGCTCAGAAATGTTTGTGGGAAAGGAAACAGAGGTCTTGGATAGATACCCAGGTACCCAATTAGGGCAAAGGGTACCATGAGCCAGGCAGCGGCAGCAAAGGCACATCCTGAACAGAAGAAGCTATGTTAACAGCAGCTCAGTAAAACTTAAAGAGTGTGCCTATGGCCTTGCACGCGTGATGGGACATCATTTACTCCAGAAAGGAGAAAAAGATGTTACCGTGTAGGTTAGAAAAGTGGCAAAAACAACACACTAACAAACAAAGCGGAAAGCCTTTGGCCTCTTTGCCGTAATATAATCTGTCGTAGTTGGTTTGGGTATTCAGTTCCTTTGCGGTGTTGACAAGAAACCTGGCTAGCTCAGATGGTTAGCATTACCGCCTATATGTCTGGCTATGGGGGACGCAAGAGCACCGTGTTCTATGCCAGGCCATGTACGTTGGGAAGGGGAAAGGATATTTTCTCTTCCACCCCCTACGAAGGAACACGCACTCACACACACACACTCTCTCTCACACACACACAACATAATCTGCCCTCAACTCACACACGGTAGGAACTTGAACCTCTCTCTATGAACACACTCCCCTAAGAAACATGCACACACAAGCAATACGTGCACGCTCGCGCACACACACACACGCACGCATGTAACCCAGGGGAGTAAAGAATTGATTTACAGCATGTGCGTGAATTTTCTAATGGAGCCACGGCTCCTTTTTCCTAGTATCTGGCACAAACTGCCTTTGTCACATTACCTCATGACTAAACACTCTTAATAGACCTCCTCCTATATGCCTCAATGCCTGCTTGGTTGTGCTTCAGCTGTAAAGGCCCAATGCGCACGCTCAAACGTGTGCACGCCCCCCTCCCAACTGGCTGCTCATTCGTCCGTTAGTACCTCGGATTAAGGGCCTGTGTCCACCAAACGCCTTTCTAGAGTCGAGAGCGTTTATTTTCAATACAAACCCTATGAAGTCAAGTGCTGCCAATTGTTTTTTTTTAGCGTTGCACCCCCGCGGCTTACAGATGAAAACAGGTTAACTTTTGGGACAGCGCTGGAGTCTTCAATGTCCGTTTTTTTTTTTTGTAGCCTAGCAAGAGGTGCTGGAGAGAAGCGCTATGAACATGAGGTCGTGGGCGCTCTCGGTGCTAAAAACGCGTTTGGTGAACACTGGCCCTAAATCGAGAGCGTTTGGTTGAAGATGTCACCGAGCTCAGATAACTTGGCTGTGAATGAGGTCAGGACCACCGGACGAGTCACCAGCCCGTTTTCAGAGACTCAAGACCAAACGTTCAATGGCCCTCTTTATGAGGCTAAACTGAAAAGTATCAACATCCATTTGTGGACGTGTATGAAAGACACTCTTTGTGAGCGGATCCAAACATGTCAATACTTCAAGTCGCGCTGGAATTGTTGTCTCTCGCTCTTAAACCTGACGGTTTGGAACAGGAGGAGGAGGAATGAGAATAGAGGGTGTAACCCGCCACACGTGTAAGCCTTAAGTACACACAAGCTAGAGAAAGCCCCTATCTTTAGATCTTCCTCCGTGTCGCCCCTTTGAGCACATAAGACAGCTCAACACAAGACGGATTGCGGGTTGCGCATTCTCAGGCCCTGTCGCACACCCCCAAACCACATTACGTGACCCCGGCAGTGGACGGAAATAACACGCAAGGCCTCTGCGCAAAGCAGGGAACGCTGGTTTAGCTCAGCCAGCCTGGATAGAACCAGCCTAAGGTTGTTAGCGGTGTCATAGGTTTGCTTCCACCGTGGTGAACCCTCTGATGACCTTGTCGTCAATTCATTAAAAACTGGATCTGTGAGAGAAGGGGGGGGGCAGCTAGTGCTGTATGCTGAGGTTTGCCATTATCATTATGGTTTAAAGTATATGCAAACCTGCCGTGACTGACTAAACATGCTCAACATATTTTCTTTGCAGAATATTCAAACATCTTATCTGTGAAATCACGATGCCCTCTGGGAGTTTCCTTCAGTAAGACGTAGGAGAAACTAAGCCCAATGAGGCTACCGTGGAATGCCAACATGGCGGCCAACAATGTTAGCCCATTGGGCAATGAACGCTAGCATGGCAAGTCAAAGCCTCGATAGTGGAGAGGGGATGCGGAAATACCTGGGAAACAGCTCGGTCTAGGCCTAGATCCCAAAGCTCGATTTTGAAGCGGCGACAGACGTGACAGGCCTACCTAAGCTCTCCCATTGAGAGTGGGCCAAGAGAAAAGCAGATGTGGAAAAACGAGTTACGCCAAATATCCGAGTCAGCAAAACGCAAGTTCGCTCGTATCAACATGTCGACCAACAAGCGCCGACAGCTTGGCCGCCGCTAAGGTTCCAGCTGCTGTAGGCAGGATTGGAGAAATACATAAAGAAATAAAGACTTTATAGAGCAAAAATCCAACCCCTCCCCCTCCAGAGCACATTGGCAAACCTGTTGTAGCTGTGTGTGCACATGTGATTGGTCAGGCAAACCAAACTTGCCTGTCAATCAGGGAAAAAGAGGACAAACAGCTATAAATGGTAAATGGGTGCATTTATCCAAAGCGCTTTACAGTATTCTGCCTCACATTCACCCGCTCACACACACATTCACGCACCAATGGTGATTGCTGCCATGTGACCAACCACCGGGAACAGTTAGGGGGGGGTTAGGCACCTTGCTCAAGGATGCTTATAGGTAGGTCAACACCGGGGTTCGAACCCACGAACTTCCGGCTGGAAGAAACACACTATCGAACATTATAATAACATTTTGGACCGTGACGTAATTTGATTTCTGTGACGAGTTTTACGTCAAGTGTACCTTGAGTAAAAGTGGATAACTACACACCGCAAGTCTAGCACCTTCTGTCCCTGGTCAAAATAAATAAATGTCAAAGTGATAGACAGAGTCAATACATTTTCTTTAAATAGGACTGCTCAATTAAAAGGAAAATATAATAATCACGATTATTTTGGTCAATATTGAAATCACGATAATTTAACAGTTAACTCATTGACTTTGGAAAAATGTTGCAGTTACTGAACTAAAAAAAAAAACAATGAAACAAAACAGTGAAAACACCTTTGTGATATTTCCCCAACTACTTTCCTTGTTGATATTTCACTTTCACCCTGGGAGGGGCGAAAGTCATTCAAAACACAAGACAAAATAAGAGTTGTTTTTTTTTTCCTCCTCGATTTCATCGCTTTTGTGATTGTTAAGAGATTAAATTGAAGTCGTGATTAAATTTGATTAATTGCACAGCCCTACTTAAAAATAGTATTCGCTGGCAGACATGATACCGTGCTGCAGCACATGAAAATGTGTATGTGTAGAACAGGAAGCCAGACGGGGTCAAGGAAGTGAAGGAAGTCACTTCTCTTCGTGTTATACACACTTTTACCCGAGTGCATAATGACGAAATGCATTTAAAACTGCCACTTTAAGCCGACCTGCATACAGTATGTGTGCTTGTACACACACACACACGCACACACACACACACAACCCAGCCCTCCAGACACACCCGCTTATTCTCTAATAACTTGTTTCCTTACACTACACTATCTGTCTGGTGGATCTCTGGTCGCCTGTGACGAGGTCAGAGGCCAGGTGTGTGTGTGTGTGTGTGTGTCTGTGTGTGTGTGTGGGGGGGTGGGGGGGGGTGGTTGGTCGCATGATGAATTTAGCAGGTTATAAGTTGATTTGAAGATTAAAAGCAACAATTACTTTTATTCTTTTCTATTACTTATTCTTCCGTAAAATTGAAACGGTCAATAACATGCATCGACAACTACGGCTTTAATCCAACAGCTCGGCCAGGAACACTCCGGGGAAGGGGGGGGGGAGACAGCAGGTGTGGCCTGACGACCTGGGACACCATAACCACAAGACCTACGCCGCCTGACGGAGGAGAAGGACAACCACCACATTTGGGCTCTCTGTGGCTGTCAGGACCACTATGGAGGACACAGAGAGAGAGAGAGAGAGAGAGAGAGAGAGAGAGAACGAGGGACAACATCGACTGAAAATAAAATAGAAAATAATAAATAAATAGAAAATAAAAACAAGAGAAATGAAAGAAGCAAGCGACAGAAGGGAAGTGAGCAAGGAAGGGAGAGGAAGTGAGAGAGTGCGGGGACGGGAGAGTTCGAGTGCCTGCGGGGCACACCGCCGAGCGCTCGCTCGCTCGCTCCCCCTCCCTCTCCCTGTGACTAACACAGTTGTCAGACACGCCCCGATGGCAGGCCTCTTATCTACAGAGAGGGGGCCCGGTGGAAAAGGCCACTGTTGCCCCTCTGATAGGGGCAGGGCCGTCGTGGTAAGAGGCCCGGCCCTTATCAGCACGAAAGCTCGTCACATGCTGAAAACGCGAGTGGCTCCAAAAACATCCAGTCACAGAGGCTAAATAAAGCGCTGTCCTGATGCAACTCCCTGTTGGAGGTTTAGCATGACGGTGACCGGCAATCCCTCATGACAGACCTTGTTCCTTTGACACCCTGTAAATGAGTGGGAAGTGTCTTCTGATAAACCTCACTCTGCCTTGAATATCACAGGTTTGAAGTGAGTGTCTTATCCATGTGCACACACGTTTAGCTGATATTCATCAATAGGGATGCACACTAAAACGTCCCGCCAACAGGTGGGATTGTAAAGAAAAAAAAAACATTTTAATTAAAAGATTGCCATTGTGATAGAGCATTCTTTGAAAGAGAGTGCTGGCTTGTAGATCTAACAGAAACACGAGCCATCTATGGTCTCTGTCTATTTCATACAGCATATGAATAGAAACCACCAACAGATTTGAGGTGCTTGACCATTTCCGTTTTCACATGCCAATCCACCAAAGCCTAATATAACAGCCAGTGAGGAATTAAAAGACAAAATTGTGGTAAAGCTATTTATGTGTTATAAAAGTAGAATGCAATTATGTTCTACTTTTATAATGTATACATCCTGACAGGCCTGATATCTGCATTTTAAGGTAATTAGCTTTAACGAAATCCGTGTTTAAGGTAGGGTCAGTCATTCTTGCTAACTTCGAGCTCAAATCAGAACAGTATCGCTCCGCTGTCCTCCGTGGCGGATAACACGTAAAAATGCATCGTGAGAGCATATGTGTAGTGCTGCGGCTTTGTTGATACGAGCGATGTTGGCCACTTTGTTTATGTTCCTATTTACGGAGCCAGGGCTGTGTAAAAGTACCATATTCTTTTTTAACACGCGCAGAGAACTGTAAGCTAGCAAAATGTGAGGAGATATTTGTTGAATCTGACAAAAAGTGTATTAGCTTACATTTAGCTTGCAATAGCTGAATATACCTTTAAATTATAATATTCTGTTCGCTGTAGAATTGTTTTGACATATTCACAGAACAGGGCTCAACAGTACAAGCAATGTCGATCTACTGTACAACATATTCGGCCAAAATCGCCTATAAAACACTTTCCTTGGGGAACCTGTCTAAGTGGAAACCACGATATCATAAAATGTGGCAACACAGGGTAAAAACAGACAGACGTGTGTATTAAAAATACTTTTTCCGAAGAAGGAAAATCAGCTAATTCATTAAAAAGGTCAAGCATACATTTCTAAGAGGCAAGGACTATCTTAAAACAAATTAAATATGGATTAATGTCTTGACACAGTACAATATTCATAACAATAAAGTTGCCAAGTGTTTAGCTATAGGCTGTCACCTTAGGGACAATTGGGAAAAAGGTCAGTTAGATAAATCGAAAGAAGCTGCAGCCCTCCACCAACACAAATGCATCAGGCTTAAAACACCACACAAAACACCAAAATATGTAAGCTACATTCCAGACTGTTTTTTCTTTAGTCTTGTAAGGTGTGTGGGTGTGGGATGGGGAGGGGGGGTAGGGGTAGGTAGGGGTTTTCCGACCACTGTGTGAGCCAAACATATTTCCTTCCGGTATAACCCAGTGTAAAACTCTGTCCCTCTGTTCCTCATGCAGAGCAAGGGAAATGTCTCGGGTTTCTCGACCAGCTGTGCCAAAAAGAGTCATCAGCACTATAGTACCGTGATCACAAAAAAAAGCGTTAAGCAAATCGAGATCTGTCTGTGTTGCCCATTCCATTCTCATTTCAAAACAAAGTCAGCACAGTACAGCACTCAACACAAAGACCTTTGACACACCCACCTATGAAGATGGCAAATTACCAAAACATGGCTGCCATACCGTTGTTGCATAATATCAATGTTTGCTAATCCTGTATAATAGCATGTCAATTGCATTCATGTGAAAACCAAACTTCACAAATTAAACAAGGCATTCGTGCTGTGGAATGTCGACCTTCAAAACGAAGAACATAAATACCATTCAAGCACACGGTTCTATGCAGGAACTATCTGTTATTACCTGTCGTCATCCCCATCTACAGGTATGGATATTCCAAACAGGCTGTCGACGGTGGGCGTGATAAAGGGCTTCATCAGGTCCTTCCCAGAGACTACAGCGACAGCCTGTGCGTTGGTCAGACCCTCCGGTAGGCCTATCCTCCCGCCGCCGGCTTCCACCTGGCCAAATCCAAACGCGGCGAGGCCCTGCGTCCCCACCAAGCCCCCCAGGATGCCCGCGTTGCTGTAGGGCAGCAGGAACTGCTGGCCAGGCGGCAGGCTAGCGGCGAGCAAGCTCGGCGTGGCTGTGCTAGTAGTAGAGGCACTGGGCGCGGCGGCAGGCACGTTGTGTAGCAGACCGGGCGGCTGAGGCTGCCCGGCCGGGGCGTATTGTCCCTGTCCCACGGCCGCTCCCACCGACGCGGAGCCCTCGCCGCCTCCAATCGCCGCTCCAGCGTGCTGCTTGTGAAGGCCTGTCGTGGCTGCCTGGCCAGAAGGCACAGGCACCCCCCCACCACCCAACACTGCGCCCACGTCTACAGTCTGGCCAGGCAGGGGTGTGCCCCCGGCGGCCGGCAGCGTCGGCCCGTGTGGCGCGGCGGAGAGGCCGGCCCCCGGCAGGGGCTGGGTGACGGACACCCCCGGCTGCGGCTGTTGGTAGTACTCAGTCTGGGTCTGTAGGACGCCAGGGGGGGACTGTATGCTCGGGTGGTGGCCCACGGGAAGCGCCTGCTGCTGGGGAGCAGGGTAGGTGACAGGCTGGGCTGCGGGGGACACCGTAGGGGATGACTTCGGTAACTGAGCGCCGGCTTGAACCAGGCTATTGGGCGACAAGCTCTGGGCCGCGGCCGCTTGGGGACCACCCAGAGGAGGCTGCTGAGATGAGACAGAGGTTGGCGCACCGGCGGGGGCGACGTGCTGCCCGGCCCCGTAATTGTGTTGTTGTTGTTGTTGTTGTTGTTGTTGCTGTTGTTGTTGTTGCTGTTGTTGCAGCGTTTCTAACTGATGTACACGAGAAGCCGGGAGTGAAGCGTCCGCTGCTCCTGCGGACCCCACGCCCGAGTGTGTTGGCGCGGGAGAAGGCACGCCTGTGCCACCCGTGTGGCCGAGACCACTGTCTCTATCTGAACTGGGATCCACCGCCGGGGCACTTGAGTGCCTAATGCTATCGGAAGTCCTGCTCACAACAGAGGTCTCTGAGTCCTTCTCGTAGAAATCCGTGCATGTCCACCTGCCTCTTCGGAAGGGCTCTCCTGTACCATGATCGAGCTTGATGACCCTAAAGCGCGAGCTGCTACTCACCGTAGAGGAGGAGGAGGAGGAGGAAGGAGTTGCGTTAGTCGCCGTGGCTGATAGGGCCGCGCTGGTCGACACCCCGGCGGTCACGCCGACCCCCGCTGAAGCCGGTTGCTGCTGTTGTTGTTGTTGTAGTGCCCCGGGCTGAGTGACAAGGGGCACGCTGGTTCCAGATCCAGGACCGCACCCGTGCTGACTGCTTTGGTTCGATTCCGTCACTCCTACTATTCGAAAACCACCGTTGGGGTTGTTTGGCAGTGCAGACAACCCACCGAGTTGAGGTATATGTTGTGGTGCCATGGCGCCAGGTGCCTCCGACTCCGCCGCGGCATTGAGACCTTCTTCGGACGAACTTCTGTCGCAAACTGGTTCGTTGTCGGCCCGCGCCACGTCGAATATTTCCGATGCAACGTCTTCATTGCGCGATTCGTCTGGGTCGTCTAAGCTCTCGGTGTCGTCTGTGGCACTGCTAGCAGCCACCTGGGCCTGTGTCACACTTGTGATTTGAAAACAGCTCTTCTTTTTGGCCGGCATTTTCGACATATTGACAGTCTATTTACAACCCCCGTATGGATATGGGTAACCCCTGTCAAATGTTGTCACCTTTAAACAGACTAGGTTAGATTATTGATCAAACCTGCGTCTACTTCATTTCTCCTCAAAACTGTTGATCAGTATGAATCTGCGCCATCCTTCTTCTCGGTCTCCTGTTGCATTTTACGAGCTCAACACAAGACCACTCGATTCGTCTTGTCCATTTATGCAGTTTTCGTATAAAATACAAAGATCCTCGAAGTGTTATACGAAGCTTTAGTCCATCTGGACTGGCCTGTCGTTTCCACTAATGTCCCGGTTCCGCAGTTGTCAGATGGCCGCTGTCGCAGTATGTTGTCCAGCTGCAGGAGGTACTTTAGGCTGAGGCGGGCCCGTAGCCCTCGACTGAGCTAGCTAGCAAGTCAAGCCTACTGGCTGGTGACTGGCAGACATACACTCCCCCTACGTTGGGACAAGTATGTAAGACATCTTCTCAAAACAAGTATTTTTCTCCAACTTGCATGTCACGCTCGGGGGTTCCTCGGCGCTGGTGACTGTGTTGAAGGCTGAAATATTTTTGAGGACAAAATCGTCTCAAAATTGACACTGAAGAAGCGCTGAAAATCTAAATAGCCTCCCTCCTCACTCTTTGACAAGATGGCTATGTTTGCAGCCGCGCTGCATCGCGGGAAGCGTGCGCCACTTTTTTGACGTACGTGTGCGCTGAGAATACCATACACATGCGCGCTCTCTCTCTCTCTCATTCTGTAACTGTGTGTGTGTGTGTGTGTGTGTGTGTGTGTGTGTGCATGAATAAACAATGTACCGTATAGGGGTAGGCAGATTATTATGAATAATAGGGGTAATCAACATATTAAATTATTTAACAACTGCAGTTCTATTTTTGAGTTATCCAACTGTTGGATTATTGGACTATTAAAGGGGCATAGGCCAGCTGCAATTCCAAAGTGTAAGATTTAGTAAGATTTGAAACATATTAAATCGAAATAAAACCTTGCATTTCTTTATGCAATTGGTTCGGAACGTATCACAAAAACATATGAAATTCTGCCCCATAGTGGCCAAAGTTTATGTGATATAGGTTCAGGTCTCGTTTACTTAATCCCCAAACCTGTAAGCATAAATAAGAAATTCTAACGATTAATTTGTGACGATTTGTCATCAATACATTTATACAATGCTTTATAGCTTCAATATTTAAAATGGTCATTCTGCACGAGAACGAGTGGATAATAAAATATATATGTCCATATGATTACCACCATTCTAACACACAAACGTACACGTACCTACATGTGCGCATAGGTAGGCCGCAGACGGACGGAAGTCTTGTAAATGTATAAAAGCGCGCACACTTACGCGTGCGCACACACACACACACAAACACAAGATCCATTCGAAAATCAAATACAAATGCCCATTATATGTAACGTTAAACGCTCAATTTTAATACATGATATATCATTTAATAATTGAATTCAACTGGTAGACATAGCCTACTACTAATAACTAACACCGAGCAGTAGTTGGTTTTATTCCGCCGCCCTCCTTGCCATAAAAGCGCCACAGAGCGCATTGTGCGGAGTGATCTGATACGGACTACACCCAGGCAGGCGCTCCCTGATTGAATTGGCTTTCTTCACTGCCTGAACCTTGACGTGTGGAAACGTTAGCGTACGGGTTAAATTGAAGACATTACATACATTTGTCTGTAGGTTGCGTAACGTCTCTCACTATATTTGTCAGGGTGTAAGTCATTTTATATTTCACAAATTTCTTCAGTATGTCTTGGCAAAGCTACGTGGATAACCTGATGGCCGATGGCAACTGTCTGGAGGCCGCCATTGTTGGGTACACAGACGCTAAATATGTTTGGGCAGCGAGTAGTGGTGGAAATCTCAACAACTTAACGGTAAGAAATACATATACAAATGTGTATACGATCTCCTTCGATATTTTCTGGGTTGTATGGCCTACGTCACGTGTATTCGTTCACATCATTATCTCATGCGAGAGCTACAGTAGCTAACGTTAGCTATGGTTAGGGCTGTGTTAGCGTAGCCACATAGCTTGTGGCTAATCTCGAGTAGTATTCACGTCGAGGAAACGAAATGGGTTTTGCTTCCAAGGTAGTCGTTGTAGCGTCCATTGTAGCGTTTATATAACACAACGTGTACAATAACTAACACGACAACTCTCATTCCCCTTTAACCGCAGAATGTGCCATAATTTCCTTCTCAAGCCATTGAGGACGCTGTCTGGTTTAGGGTAGTGTGCATGCTTTTGTGTGCAATAGGTTTC
>JAODOY010020556.1:21701-49311 GCA_025399855.1 Forbesichthys papilliferus
CATAATTTCCTTCTCAAGCCATTGAGGACGCTGTCTGGTTTAGGGTAGTGTGCATGCTTTTGTGTGCAATAGGTTTCGTTAGCTAAGGTGCTAGCTCACCGGCAAAAAATGTTTGACACTCGTGTACTTCTGCTAGTGATAAACTCATTACATTTTCGCCGTACACTTACAACCCAATTTATTTGGGTTTTTTTTTTTTTGGAGGGGGTGGAAGCGGGTTGATATGCTTTTTTTTTATTCACTAGTCTTGGTGATTCAAGTGTTGCCCCCAAGACGTCACGTAACTTCCGCTAAAAATGGACCAAAGCCATGACTGGTATTTTCTTACCGGTACCACGAACTATTTTCAGTACATTTTGCTCATCCATATGAATTAGTGTCGATCACGTTGTCTGATCGCAGCGCATGTTTAGACCGAACCCAAGGGCGACGGCAGTGTTTATGGAAGATTTCTCTTATGAGCTTGCTAGCGGTTAATAATTTGTAATGCCCACATTCTACGCAACATAGAATTCGTATTCTTACAGACACTTTTGTTATTCTTGTTTTGCCTCTTAATTTTTTAAGGTTATTGTCACAATATGCTGTTGTATTTAATGTATCTGGTTATTGACTAAATGCTTTGCATCTTTTCTTTCCCTTCATTATGTAGAGATGGTGTTTTTCCATAAATTTCCCTTAAGACACTACAATAAGTAAATTCCTGTGTTTTTTACTCTAGCAAGTGACCTTTCTTGACTAACTGGTTCTAAAACAATTTTATATTTTCTTCCATCTTTTGTATTTGTATGATAGGTTTGTGAATATACCACTTTTTTTATTTTATTTTTTTAACTTATTGTAGTTTATTAACGCATTTCAAAAATGTTTTGTTAATTTCAGCCTCCAGAAATTGACATCATAATTGGTAAGGACAGGCAGAGCTTCTTTACCCATGGTATGTGTCTGGGCTCAACAAAGTGCTCAGTCATCAGAGATAGTCTTAATTGTGATGGCGACTGGACGATGGATCTCAGGACGAAAGCTGTGGAGGGCCAAGCAACCTATAATGTGTCCATAGGGAAGGCTTCAAAAGGTAACTATACTTTACCATAGAATGTTTTCAAATGAGACTCAGGATCACATGGCTATGAGTAAGTCTCACCAGACTAACGTAGTCACAGGGTCATGTGATGATTTTTCAGGCCAACTTCATGAAGTTGGTGTTTTCTCAAGCACAGCCGTTGTAATGTTCTTAGAGAACCAGGGCTTTTTCATCTTTTAACCTCACGGTCTCCCTTTTTGTTTTCTCTGCCATTGTCCTTTTCTCCAAATATGCTAATTTCTGTTGTGCAATCCTGGGACTGTACTAGAGTGTTTCTATATTCACCTCTTCTTTTTCCCCCAATAACTGAACTATTGCATTGCACAGAAACTAATTAAATTGGCATTATCTTATTGCATTACACTCCTAATATTAATGCCAATTATCTGAAGCAGACAAGTGATCACTGGCCAGGTTTTCACCTAGTATATTCCCAGCTTTAACTGCACCCTAATAAATTGCACGTGAGCTCTGTAATGTGGAATGTTTCCTGTCTTGCACAATGGTTACGAGGATGCCTGTTTAATCTTTTCTATTTGCCAACTGCTTTGAGAATGCTTTCAATTGTGGATGGCAAATTGCCTCTTACCGTCATTTCTTAATTGGTATGGTTGTATGCGCACACTATATTGACTAGATTAATTTAATGACTTGGTTCAAATTCAGTTTTGCCTTCGTGAGCTCGGTTTACATGGCTTGTTTTGAGCACTATAAAATGACATTATCCAACACACTAAAAGAGCTTCTGTATATTTGACCTTTTTAGTGGAAAAACAAACTTCACTTCCTATCATAATGAACACAAGACAAAGCCTGTGACTATTTTCACAGCTCACGCCTAGATGGAAACGCACGGCAGCGAGGCCATCTTAACTTTAATGTGACTATCATAACAGCTGAGAACAAAAGGTCAAAGGGGCTAAGCTTGCACTGTTAAGATGATTGTGATTCAGTGTTTACATCATGGTAGATGCGGTGTAAGGCATGCATGACTTGCTATGAGCAGAGCAATGCAGGCCATTTGACTTTAAGCAGTTGGGAGGCACAAGTGCACAAGTGCAGGGCCACGTCTAGGTAACTCATGTTAAGTGTCTTGGTGTTGCGCATATTAACATACTAATTGACGTATTTGTTCAGCTCACTGTGCTGCATTTCTGAACATGTAAATCAGGAGGCTTCTCTCTCCAGCCACGCACGTTTTCCTTTTTTGAAGCTTTACACCGCCCCACCACAAAAACCTCTGCTCTGAATGTCCTTGCTATGAATCTCACTCTAAAATTTTCCTTTCTATCTTCTTTTCCAGTCTTGGTTCTTGTAAAGGGCAAAGAAGGTGTCCATGGAGGTGTATTGAATAAGAAGGCGTACACAATGGCAAAATACTTGAGGGATTCAGGCTTTTAATGTCATGGAAGATCTGGTAGCTAAATTTGAGGGACAAAGAAAATAAATAATGCTGTTAAGATTTCTCTGCGAGCAGTCAAAATGTCTTGGAAACTATTAATAGCAAGTGACGAGTGGTAAGGTCCTATGTCTCCTTCATTCCCCCCTGCATAGTGTTTGGGGGGGAGGGGGGGGGCTCTTCAATTTTGTTCATTTTTTCTTTTCTCCCTTTCTGTGCTCCAGCAATGGTTATAGTGATGGGGAAGGAGGGGATCCATGGTGGATTGCTCAACAAGAAAGCATTTGAAATGGCGGGATACCTGAGGAAGGTTGGATATTAAGCAACTAATTGATCCACTTAGCAAATCAGTCCACATACCCATGGTTTTGACAATACTTCTGGGTTTACCTGGCTTACAATGTTCCCATCCACTACTTTTTATATGTATAACCCTGCCCATCTTTTACCTCTTTCAGACCACATTACCATTGTATGCGTCTCCAGTTTGGCAAAACACTGTTTTTATCAATGGTTTAAATGTATATTTACCAAGTACTAAATTGAGTTAGAAATGGTTAAAAGCTTAGTTAGTCAATACATTCTGACCTTGTATCATCCTGTCTTAAAGCTAATCAAACATTTTTTCTTTTTTGGTTTAATTTTTTTCTTAAGAATTGAATCACTATCTTCATTGGAATGTTTTGGGGATTAAAATTGCATGCAGTTGGTTTCCTTTCTAATTCAAATGTATAAACAGGCCAATCTTAATTGTAGCTGTAGGAGATAAATGATCAATCTACCTGGGGTTTCAAGTCTTTATAGATGCCATTTAAGGAAGCTGTTTTCAAGATTTGTAACAATTTTGCAACATGTCTTTATTTCACTAAAACCTTTGTCACATGCGTTTGCTGTTGTACATTGCTGTTGATTTAGTTAATGAGGTGTTGAGCTAATGTTTTGGTGTAGTGACTTCAGAATTGCTGAAGTTGATTGTCCTGATGTATCCATGGACATTCCTCCTGACAACTCACATTTCCATCAACCTGCTCTTAAATGTTGAATTACAGATTTTTGGCACTCCATACATCCTGGTTTTACTCCCAATTCGCCTAATTATCAGACTATAGAAATCCTGTGATTATAGTTTTGATTGAAAACATTAACTACCACCAAATTGCTGTAATTGGCCCATTAACAAAATAAACAGCAAGCCAGTTTTACAACAGTGTTCATGCATTGACTGTCAAAAGTCTTTGCATTGTGAGCTTCATCAAAAGTATCTAATTGTCGTAGCACGGTACTTTACAAGTATATTAAATGATATCATGTACACCACGTCTTTGGAAAATGGTGGTTGGAATAAGAACATTTGTAAGTTGTCTTGTGAAAACTTTGCGACGATATTCTGTGCCATAAAGATTTGATCTGTTGCTACTGTAAGTTGGATTTTAACTGTTGTCCTGGCAAATGTAACTTCTAATGGCACTTTCATAAAGTATATGATGGCCTCAGGTGTAACTTCCACACTATGGTTTATCAATGGAATTAAACACTGTCCTTTGTTTTTTTGCAATGAAATTAAATCCTTGCTGAAAGTTTGCCTTGTCAGCCCTGGGGAAATTGCCATGTATTGAGATTTTGTTTACAGGCAGATCAAATAATAAAAAAAGATTCCAACCAAAATTGTCATTTTAATTTCTTGTCAATAATAAAATTTGATTAAGTAAGTGTACAATATGTCATGCTTTAGCCCCTATGGTAGCCTATTAACCACATGTGGACATGTTTCAGTTTAGTGACATCATAGTTTAGTATCCATCCTCTGACACCTCATATAGCCTTCAGCAAGCCATTGCTGATTTTGGCAAGCCACATTAGCTGTTGAAGGGTAGCCTTTACCAGATGCCAAGGTGTGTGTGCACTAGTACAACAATTGCTATAAAATCGCAATGCCCTGCTGCTTCCCAGCTCAATGGAAGACATTAAAAATATTGCGAACTCGTTAATGTTGATGCACTGGTCCTTTCTGTCTAAACTTGTCAGAATATAGGCATTATCCTGTTTTATAAGTGTTTAATAACGTGATTTTATTTTGGGCATACTATTTACTGCTGACATTTCAGCAACAGAAGTGTCTTTTTGCCCCATATTACATATCTATAAAAAAAGATCTCTGGCAATTATCCAATTATCCTTATATGAATTGTTTTACCTGCTCTGTGCCCTATAGATTATGCATATAAACAATCCTGCCACTATTTTCAACCACTAATCCTGCAAGTTTCACAAACCAGATTTTATTCATTCCAATTTAACGTAGTCTAATGTATCCTTGACAAGTTATTGATATACCGATCGCGATACATTTAAACTGTTTAGGATAAATTGAGCGCCACCTTCAGGTTGCACATAGGTCTTGAATTTTGACAATCGGATCCACCTGTTTTGACAAGGTGCTTCAAATTATAACATGACGCTAATATAACGTTTACAATTCGAATAATATGTTGCACTTCTCATTTTGTGGCACACTGCTGAGGTGACTGAGCGTGTCTCAACTAATTTTTTGTCCAATGGCGTGGAGAAAGCAGAGGGAACCTGTTAATATTGTACTACATTTGGAACTATTTATGTTTTTTTGTTCAATTTGTCATTGCGCGGTTCTGACAAGGCACCATAATCATAGCTCCTCAGGCGTTTCGAGGTTTACAATGAGGGAAACGCCGACTTTATCTCGGGGCGAGAGCAGGAGCACGGCTGAAGTCCTTCAAGGAAGCATAGTCATTGGGCGCAGTTTTCGACAAGGTGCTAAAGAAACACTAAATTTGAACAACTCTGCGAAGGTTAATCGAAATTACCAATCAGATATGGGTATGTACTACTGTGCCACACTCTTTTGAAATTACCAATAGGCCTTTTGACGTTTTAAATGCCTATTTGGTAGCCTACATTTGGGTCTCTTTTGTGGGCTGCATGTGGTTAAGGTTGGACTGGAGCTGTAAACCCCCAAGACCAGGTTTATGACAGACGATCAGACCGTACTGCAGTTGAACGATTGACGCAAATTGACCCAAAGGTAGAATGTACAGGTGATTCTATGAGATTAAAAGTCCAGGATTCTCAATCAACTCCTGGGTCGCTCTTTTTTGTGGACAGAGGTAAGTAGGCTGTAAACTAATGTATTATGAGCTAACTACATTTCACAAAAACAACTCACATATAAGCTACTAGGAGAAAAATCACATGAAATGCTATAATAGTATGAAAATTATTAATTATTTAGCTCAACTTAATTTCGTGCTTGTAGAGTTTAAAAAAAATAGCTTAAATAAATGCGTTTCGTAAGTAGGGTTGTATACCATTGGGTGAACAACATCTACATTTAATGGGTTGTGGTAAAATAAACTGAAATATTTAAATGTTTTTTAATTGTAATCCCACAGGCAACCGCCTGACTCCACTCCCTATATCCAAGTTGCCCCCGAGTTGTGGTTATGACGTGAAAACAACATTAACTGACTTAGTGCTCGTCGCGCCTTATAATGGGTGCTTTGTCGCTCTTGAGGTGGGTCACATTCTGCTAGAAAATGTGAATGAATCCGTTACTTGTTACATTTTTAGTTTTATAAATGTACACATTTCAATTAACCACAGGAGGGTAGGTATGTTCTCCCGTTGCTTTGGTGGGACCTGCCGTTAAGGATGTCGTGTCCTGTCATGACACAGCCCGCTGCAGCAAATCCCCCTATGGTGAGCTGCCATACTGCAGGAATGGTGCTGAAAATGGAGTGGGATGTTTCAGTCCATAACATAAAAGTTAAATGTAAGTACTAAAAAGACACTTCATCTTGTCTGGGTGTGTGTGTGCTTGTGCTTTCAAGCCTATATTGGTGTAGGAAGGAGGGCCCAGCTGCTCAAACTAATGTTTTTCTAACAACTGTTACTCCTGGACAGAAGGGCAACTTAAAGAGAGTGCCTTTGTTACATGCAACTTGCACAAAAGCTTATCTTATTCATATTGGTAGCTGTGTGGGGTGAGTCATGCCCATTATCATTATCTTGCAGTAAGTGGGCAGTGGGAGCCATTAATGAAGATCGCTCCTAAATGTGGGTTCAGTGTCGTTGTTCATCCAGAGGGTGTGGTCATAACAGCTCCCTTTGCGCCCTGTGTGGAAACGAAGGTATAGTTGATCTTCCAAATGTTTGCCTTTTAACAGTCTCCTCACATTTTAAGCTACTGTACATGTACAGTATGGCATACATCTTTATATCCACTTGATGCCACGTCAACGTTCACGAATGTCATTTTGAAGACCACGTTTCTGTAAGTTACCATACCTCCTGTTTATTGCAGGATGGAATGTTGACGCTTGAGCTCTCCGGCCAGGGAGACATGAAAGTGTCCTGTCCACCACAGTCCCCTTTCCTTCCTGTACCCACACAAGACTCTCCAGGGACAGCAGGAATTGCTCTACCCCAAAACCCAAAGCCCAGCTACCCACAATTTACTCAGTACCCTCTGCCGCAACCTCAGGAGCCGTACATTCCATTCTACCCCGACATTAGCACCCCGCCCGTGCCTGAGCCACCAGTACAGTATGGCCAACAGACTCCTCCAACGGCCGTCCCTCCGGTGGGACCGGTAAACCACCAATTTAATCCCTTTCCGTTCTACTTCTGGCAGTCCCAACCTGACGGCTACCCTGTTGAACTGTCCCCGACTACTCAACCTGACGGCTACCCTGTTAAGCCACTGCAGGCTATCCAACCAACCCAGGGTCAAGTGAAACTGAATAACTACATCTATCCCTTCTACAACAATCTCCCCCATCCTACGTGGAAGCCTGCAGAGCAGCCTAAAGCCACCCTCGGCCCAGTGACACAAACCCATATGAGCCAGGGAATGCCACATTTCCCTTTTCCTTATTATCCTCGGCCAGGCATGCAGGCAAACCCTCATACACAAAAACCGGCCACACCTGCTGCAAATCAGTTTAGCGGGCAAGAAAATCAACCCTTCAACCAACGTCCTTTTTATCCTCAGCCACCCCCAGCAGCTTCTGAGGCATCGAAGAGTGAAATACTACAGCCATCATATCCATATTACCTTCCCTTTTGGCCAGAAGGTCACCCGCAGGGACCTATGCCGCCAAACCCAAACGGGGACCAACTGGAGCCCTCCTATCCAGAGTATTTGGTGCCATCCCAGCCTCATGAAAGTCCTGCATCCAGCACCCTTGAACCTGTTGAATGGCCTTACTATCGTTATCCATTTGGACCGCTAGTAGATGGTAAATGGCAACCAGCTCAAGAACCAGCATCTGCTAAGGAGCCTCCAGTCTCTGCATCTGAAGGTCTTGCCCATATGCCAAATATACCTCAGAAAAAACCAGACATGTCCCCATTTCCTCAACCAGGGACTTTTTATAATCCTCTAGTGCAGTGCCCTCAGAGTTGCCCACCTGGCGTTTCTAACTGCTGTCCACAAATATTTTTCCATCAACACCTTCACCATATTGTCCCTTCTGGGAGTAAAGGTGTAGGCATCCCTCCATTCTATCTTGGGCATGAGTATCTTACTGGTTTTGGCTCTGGAATGCAACTTGCTTATTCTCCTGTTCTAGCTCCTAATCCAATCAAAGTCACTCCAACCTCAGATGGAGAAATGGTGACTCCTGCACCTGAAAGTTCTCAAATTCTTGGCAACTACTGGGGCTCTGTTGGGTCGCAGCCAAATTATTTTGAAAGTCAACTTGCAATGCAATCATATCAGCCGCCACCAGATGTCAGCGCTGGTCCAACATTTCTTAGTTACCCCAATCAATCTACAGAGCCTGACCAATCAATGCCACAGTATGTTTTGCCTTACAATGCAAACTATCCCATGTTGCCATATCCTCAAGATGCTGTAAATGTTAATCTTAACTCAAATGCTAACTCCAAAGCAGCCTCTACATCTCATACTATAAATGGTGAGTCACTTCAATCAATGCTCCAGTATTCTCTGCCTAATTCACAGGCTGTAGGTGACCCACGCGGTCAATCACCTTTAGCTGACGTAAAGAAGCCTGACCTTTTCGGTCAACCTTATTTATTGTCAAATGTTCTGCAATACCTACAGCAGCTACACGCCTCTAAACAAAACAACTTAAAAGCAGCAGAACTGCAGCGAGGTGCAGGAAACCATCAAGTACACCGTGACCAGAGTATATCACTGGATCCTCAAACGGTTCCCTACCACATGCTTCAAGACCCCCAAATCATTGTTTCTAGCAACATGCCAACGAGCAAATTGAAAGGCGTAAATCTCCGAGAAGCTGTGGAGCATTCGAAGGTGCCTGCACAACCTAAATCGCCCGTGCAGTCGAATGCTTATATATTGCTTCAACAAGGGCCACCAGGCAGTGGCCCCAGAACACTAGCTGCCCCCCTCCAACAGGAAAAGTCTCTGGGACAATCTGGGTCAGAAACGGCACAAGGGTGAAGAAATAACTGAAGGTTTGTAGTAGTAAGCTGAAGGTAAAACCTAGGAGTTGTAATTGAATAATCGCAGCCAAGTGGTCTCTACACAGTACACCAATTTAATGGCACATTTCACTGACAGTATTCACTGTAATGCATGGCTTAATGTGGTCTCTTTCAGGATACATGCTAGTTATCCAGAGGACTCCTGGCAACACAAGGGGTTAAGAAACTACCTTCTTATTTGATTAAATAAATGGTAGAAGATACCTGCATTCTGTGCTTTATTTCATTGTGTGTGTGTGTGTCTCATATATGCCCAAGCGTCGTTCTCTAAAACGTAATGAATTACCAGAATAGTAAAATGTGTGCTTTATCTGCTGGTGGTGTGGTGGGACTATTTGCCTTACTTGCATGAACTCCATAACCGGCGTCTCATGTACATTGACCGGTTTATGTAAATAGGCTATCGTTACCATCTGTTGGTTCAACCTGTATTTCCGCTCTTTAAAAACACTATTTTAGTAATGTTCAGAGACCATTTGAGAAGGAAAAAAAATGTAACATTTTCCTTATTAAATAATTCAACTAGTTTCTTCAACACCTACAGCAGAACACTTGGGGAATTATAGCCCACCAGCGGCCCTTGTAGAACTTTAACTGCACATATTCATTTTATTCTGCTCCTAACTGTTGATTAAGGGCTATGTAAGTGTTCCTAATTATTAATGCCATAATAATTAGGCATTTGAGGCATAACGTGTAGAAACGAGCTAATGTGAATATGTATTGGTATGGTAAAATAAAATGTATGAATCCTGTATGAGTCCACTAAATTTGAATACATTCTTGTTAATGCTGTCTTTTTTTTTTTTTAGTGAATCACACTATCAACTGATATTAAGCACCATTACTTAAAATAATACCAATATGGTCTCTTTCATGGCACTCATTGAACATGTTCACCTGTTTCTATGTAATTGACTGACAGTACATTGCTTAATAATATAGGAACTGAGTAATTATTACCCATTCACAGGAGTTAATTCTGAATTAGTCCCTTGATAACGACACCGGTGGAGATTGTGTACCCTTTATTGCAGTAAGGAGTTTGCAACATGTACTGCAAAAAAAAATGAACCCAAAGCAGGTCAACTGCATCATTAGAAATATGCTGCAGCACACTAGAATTTGTCCAGCTCTGAGACCCCTGTCAATAATTTGCTAGAGGTGTTAAGTTCATTCTGAATTCTGTACAGGAGGTTCTTGAAAAAGTGAATGAACCCCTCTTCCCTGTTGACTAGCTGCAAGCTGCATTTATTTGGACCAATGTTTAACAGGTCTTTGAAATGTACACCCCTGAAGCGATCTATTAAAATGTTAATTGTCATGTTTTATGTCCCTCTCTAATGTGTAGGATTTCTAATGTGTGGGTCGTATACAATATAGAATGTAGACAAGCTGTAATAACAGACAATAGAAATCTTCAGTATCCAGTGATTTTTATAAAGCAGTGTTCACACACATTTTCTGCCTTATTTATACTTCAAGCACATTGTAGCAGTGGCTTTCAGTGGCCAGGACCACAAGATAGTCTTCAGTGTGCCATGACGTTTGTTTTATTGTCTATAGTTAAATACATACTTTTCATGTTTTCAGCACCATTGATATGAGTTTAAAACTGTGAAGGGGTACAGCGTTATGGGGGCGATGAGCGTCAGAGGCAGGGTTGGGAAGTAAGTTTAAAAAATTAAAAAAAATTCATTGTCTGCTAAATTAGTGGGATAAGATTCCAGGTATTTATAAAAAATAACTTCTAGGACTACTTAAAAATGTAAAAGGGAAGTTTGGAGAAGAAAAATGTATAAAACAATTGGCTGTTCTCATTTGAACCTTTCATTGACATCAATAAATCAATTTAAATAAAAATCACAAAAATATAAAGGTTTTCCACACACGCAGTAAATTGGTTTGGGTGGCATTTCAAAGAACAATGTTAATGCATGCAAAGTAAAAATCAGAATATTTTACCAAATTTTGGTAATCCAAATATTCTGTTATTGACTCTAATTTTAGTCTGGTAAACTAGTAACTGTAAGGAATTACATTTAAAATATAACCTCCCTAACCCTGGCCAGAGGTTCCTGTTTAGAAATGCAAGCACGGGGGGGTCCATGTAGCTCCGACAGAGGACAGAGAACTCAGAAGAACCGTATCCTCCCTGGACACAACTGTACAGCGGGCACACCCACCGCGGGGGGCACACCCACAGCGGGGGGCACACCCACCGCGGGGGGCACACCCACCGCGGGGGGCACACCCACAGCGGGGGTCGCACCGCTGGCAGCCTCTGCGTTGGGGGCCTCTCTTTTCTTCAATTTCACGGGGTGATCCAAACCCTGTGCAACTGTGTCTGCATCTGAAACGGACAGACAGACAAGACAAGATCAGTGTTGCTGGCCAAAGACCCGGAACCATTTGCGGCTTGAATCAAGCCAGACATAACGGCCCTGGGCGCACGCTAACCTGGCACGGCTCCGCCTTCGGCCGGACTTGTCTCGTGAGCTACGTGGACTGGTGCATCTGGCTGAGGAGCCGGATTATCAGCAGCCGTAGCATCAGCAGCACGAACGACAGCCGCTGGAACGACGGGCGCCGGCCCAGCTGAGAACACTGGGACCACCTCCTGCGACTCAGACGACTCCGATGACAGGAGCTCGGGGTTGTGGGTGACGGTGAGCTGGTGGTGCCGCAGGCCGTGCCTGGTCAGGTTGCCCCTGTGGACGTGGACCACCGGCGGCAAGACCAGGCCTGTGAGCGGTGCAGTGCTGTTGGCATCTACAGGAGCAGCCTGGAGGAGGGGCAAATATGAATTGGGTCAACGTGTACAGTGTGAATGAGCTAATGGCAAATGTATTGCGTTCTTATGTTCTTTTTCTTACCAAAGAAACAAACATGTGGCAGTCCACCGTGTGTCCGAAGGTGAGTCCTCTGGCTTGGCAAAGACCACGTTGCTGGTTTAGTGAAGGAAAAGGAACAAACAACCAGATCCAATTACTTTTAAATACATTTTGGAAACATTACTTGTAAAATTGTGAGATTAAAATGCATATCCTGGGCTTATCTCATCTCTAAAATAAACGCCACCTCTGTTAACTGTACCCTTTTGTTATTTGTGTGAATCAACAGTTGCCTGATGTACTTACAGCTGTAGCATCAGTCAAGGGCACACAGTCTTCGTCAGTGCAGTTGGCCTTGGCGATGACATACTCCGCCAAATAAATGGGTCCGCCACTAATCAGCTGAAACAAATAGTGAAATAGTTTCTATGAATACGTTTCATGTACTGACATGCAGAAATAATAGCCTGGCAAAGTCAGACCCCAAATAATATCCTGGCAAAATCAGTCAGTTGGGTCTGGACACGCTCCATTTGGGATTGTTCCCAGCCATTGGGTGGCTGCGTGCGAACGCTAAAGCCAACAGGGTTTAATTTCCGACTATAATCCCAGCGAAAATTTATCCGAGGGCAATACAGTCGGGCGGCGCCAGGGTACTCAAATGATGCTGTATTTACTTTGGTTTGGCAATCGCGAAAAACATTTAGCGATGAAGGCCCACCTGTGAAGACAACCTTCCAACCTCCAGAAGAGTAAAAGATGCATCGTCACCGGTGACGTTGTTGAAGGTTGTGAGAGAGGCGTGTACGAAGTCCAGCGCAGAGGTGTCGTTAAGGGGAAGCAGAGTGGGGCAGCCCAAGCACAAGTCCTCTGTGGATTCTGATTACAATATATCGACTCAGTATTGTTATCGCTATATCACAAATGTATGGCGGAATATCATATCGAAAATGTTGCTGAAAGTATGCGATATGTGTCCATTGGCTGTGTGGCTTAGTTGTGTTTGAGTTAGACAGAAAAGTAAGATGTGAACGAGGAAGCTAATGGCATAATGGAGATGGAAGAGGAGACATTAGTGGCCAAAAAGAATATCCTCCTCGTTAGCATGGAATTACTGATGTTGTACCAGTCCAATATGACTGTCAGTTGAAATCAGCTCGTTTTGATATGTCATTATTAATATAATTTGATGCATTTTCCCATAACCGTTCTGTTTTTACTTACTTTGTTTACTTTACTAAAAATATTTAAATGAATATCGATATTGCAATTTTCATGATCATGACCAGGCAGGCAAGAGAGATCTAGTAATAATACTCTGTGGTTGCAATCACATGGTTGACAGCTGTGAGTGCTTTACCCTCCGTTTTGCACTTGAAGGCAGTGACGGTCAGAACCCCTTGAACCTTCTTCAAGACAACATCACAGTCCCCTTCTATTGCCTGAATGAAAGTATAGTCAATCATTATCTGTAGGCTACGTTTGGCCAACATTAGCTTAAACACTGTGTTGGCCCGCCCGGAGGGCTGCTGTGTCATTGTGTAACACGGGCGTCTCACCGTCAAAACTTTGGGCCTGACGGTACAGTTGGCAACAGGCGTCGGGTCTAACACATGACAGTCAGTCTCCAGCAGTTCAACTTCCAGAAAATAGGTGTCTTCTCCAGGCTAAAGTGATTAAGGGGGAGGGGCATTATGTAGCTTAAACACATCTACATAGGCTAATCCAGAAATGGTTGAAAATAACATATCATTATCCCTGAGTGGAAATGTGACAATATCTAAATCATACTGTGAAACACCACTACATTACTTAGGCCTACAGTAAAGAATGGGTTGATTCATTAGGAATTATGACTGACATGCCCACTGATTGCGGACTTACCCTGGAGATGACCTTGATCTCTTCAATCCTGTTCAGGGCGTATTTGTAACCGTGCGCGTGCTGTGCATTGAGGTATTCCTGCGCCACAAGGGCCGCTTCCTCTACCTCGGGAGAATCGCACGGGGGTCGGGACAAGGTTGGGAACGGGTCGGGCACCTGTGTCCAAACCCCCAGCACAAGTCCCAGAAACACACCAATAATGCACGAGGGGTACATCCTAACGGAAATACTCGGCGGGAATGCAGCGGAATTAATATCAGAGCAGAAAGGCAAGCGGACAGACAGAGTGCACTGCACACATTATATATCCTGTAGGCCAGAGTGTAAACAGAACACTGTCCACTGACTCCTGGTGGGCGGGCACCTGGGTGGTAGTGTAGCCATTGGTTCAGGACCGTCGGTCATGACTCTGAGCTACATGGCTGCCAAAACAAACTGACAGGCCCATATTTGGTTAGTGTTAGTGTTTAATTTGTGGTGGTAGAGATGTTATTTTTCACAATTTGGACAGGTAGAACTGAAAATTAAAGTTGTTTATGGTACGTTTATGTTTATTGTATAATGTTACGTGATTAGTTGAATTAAAGCATTTCATCTTTAGCAGGACAGGCATTGGCCTATCCTATATTATTCAAAGTATTATTGCTAAATCTTGTTTGCCTATATAATCACTGATTGCATCTTTTCCATCCCGGAGGGGTGGATTCCTCCCTCTGTGGACCATTCCCAAGGTTTCTTCCTTTTTTTTACCCATGTGTTTTTTGGACGTTTTTCCTTGCCGGGGGGTGGAGCAGGTTAAGGGGGTGTCATTTGTTTCCATGTAAATTGTAGGCTGTAAAGCCTTTGAGACTGCAATGTGATCTAGGGCTATATAAATAAACAATATACTTGAGTTGATTGGCATGAAATGCCTAATACAAATAATGTTTTGACACATTTCATTCGTAGGACTACTTCATAATTCAAATTTCGTACATGCATTTCATATCAGAATGAGAGCATACATTTAAAATGAAAAAAGTAGTTCAAGAACGTTTTCTAGGTAACGGGTTCAGCGAAAAGATTAATTGAACGTTCAGAACGTTCAGTCCACTGAACGCACCCTTGAGTGTGCCACACCGAACCATTCTTTTAAACGTCAAACTGTCTGCAATCATTCAGATTGTCTCACATCAACTAAATGGGAAAATGGCCTGTGCATACTCCAAGAGTCACTCACGTCAAATAAGTTTCGCATAGTCTACACTTTTAAATGTGTATCTGGATGTTGTTTTTGACCAAAATAATTTAAGAGCGGCATGGCAGTGGGCAAGAATACACAGCATAATACACCAAATTACATAACTGAAACGTTGACAGCGCCCGACGTGGACGCCTAGGTGGCAAATTGACATTTTAAAAGTTAAAAACAGTTTAGCTAATCCTTTAATAGCCTAATTTAATTCGACATAAATCTGTCAATCAAAAGCCAGTGCTACATTTTCTCCTATTCTGTGGACTGAGTACCGAACCGACTAAACGCAGGCGCTCCACAGAACTAGCCTCGCGAGACCACAATGATCTCGCGAGCTTCAGTTTAATTTCGCGGTGAGAATCAACCATAGACAACCATTCCTGTCAGGTTACCGCGGAAACAACAAGATGAATAGTAAAATGTCATAATAATTAGTAATTAGACCACAATATCCTTCGTTTTGTACACAATTTTTTGTGCCTATATCAAAAATGCATTCTGTATTTCCTTTCTGGGTGTGCCAGCTGCCTTTGGGTGGAACAGGTACACACCATGGATGAACGCACACACTGGCAACCCCCTGGCTACTCAATAGGATTGGTTACTTTGCAGTGACGCATTCAGTACGCGACAAAACAATGCAGACGCCAGCTGATTATTGCCATGATTATGATGTAGCCGTGGTAAATATACTATTTTTTTTTTACTGTTTATTAACATTTGTTTAATGCACAATTACATATGTTATGATTTTAAAGTAATGGCGATGCAACAGTCCACAATTTACGATTGCTTTGCCTATGCTAGTATTTAGTTATGGATGTTTTTTTAGTTATCAAAATTATGAAACGAAACTTATGCATAAACAGGACATTTAGGGTTAATATGTTGTTCGCAGTCAGAAGTGGCTGATATGGTCAGACTTAAGTATGACTTATCTTTACAAAATTGATTTTGCAATCAGTGTAACATTTTGTCTGGTTATGCAAAGAGTTTCATATTTTAAAATATATCGATAACGGTACAGGAATCATCTTCACATCTATCAACAGCCATTGCTTTCAAACTGGCTGCTTTGTATCCACTGGATACAATCTACAGCAATTATCTGAGGCTAGCACTTTTCTATACTCCACAGGTACAGCTGAAAGAGAAATACAAATGAAGCACAAACCTCAGCCCTAAAGTACCATTGCTCTACAGACACCGGGCAAACCTCTTTATCGTCATGAGTGAATTGCATGTCTACGTGCCTACTTGAAGTGAACCTAAATGAAATGTGACCTACATAACAAACATGAGGACTATTGTTCTCTCTGCTCTCATCGATGGACAGGACTGAGATCCTAACAGCACATTCAAGGAACCATTCAAGAAAGGTACCGTACAAACGTTATCAGAGGAATGGCATACAAGTCTCAAGCTCCAAAGGGAGTTTCTTGTCCCTCTAAAAAACAATCAAAGAGACTATTGTTTTGCAAATTAAAGATGTGGATCTGGAGGCAGAGGAGAGACCAAAGATGCCGTTTCTGGTCATCCAAGATCAAGAGAAGCTCACAGAACAGGCATATGACCGGCATCAATATATCATCTCAGAGAGTTAAAAAGCGCCACCCACAGAACCCAGAGATTACACTCGCTCGCGATTCTCAAAGTGACCAAGCTATTTCTCACCAGGAACTGTGCAGACCTGCTGTTCTCCCTGCGCAGCATACTAGCTCTGCTGACCCCAGAGAGATCCTGCTGACCGACAGACATATTGTCAGGGGAGACGCTGATCAAAGCACCCCACTGAAGGAAGAGCCTTCACAGGGAAGTGGAGGAGAACCTCATGCCAACGTGTGTCTGACCAGAACATCAGATTTGTGTCTTACTCCGAAACCCCTTCCACGTCAGTGTACAGACACTGATGTACATTTATCAGTCTCCAGTAAAGGGATTCCAGGGAATATGGAACCATTTCAACCAGTACAAGGTGGTCAGAAAATGTGCAAACTTCTTGGTCAACCACAGTGTGTCGCTGTCGCTGAAGTTAAGGCCCAGAAGTCAGATGAAGGTGGCAAGATCGCCAGTAGAAACATTTCAAACAAGAAAGTAAAGTCATCCGATATCATCTCTAAGGCGCTGACTAAGGACATCCAAGGTAAACTGCTATTTTATTTGTATTTGAGTTTGTTTGTTTCTACCCATATTTAACATGCTTCTATTATAGAACAAAGTGTTTATTTCATTATTTTTTCTTCTTAGAGTTCCTTGATGGTTTCTATAGAATCTACGGAAGTTTCTTCCCACTACAAATGGGTGATGTATTAACACACTTGAAAAGGAGGTGCAACAATAATTTAAACAGGTGAATTCCTGGCCCACATAGCAACATGTGATGGTGGCTACATTGCTTTTTCTCTTTTATATTTGACACCTGCGTCATTGATGGGATTTACTTTAACATTCTTCATTATTTTCCAGGGAAGATATAGTCCTGTCAGAGGTAGCAAGATACAAAGCTGCAGTAGAACAGAGACAACTTTCTCACTTTCGAGTAGTCTTCAAGAAACACAGGCTGACACTGGGGGATCTTTCTACGCTGGCAGACCAGAACTGGCTCAACGACCAGGTAATTTACATGAATATATTTAAAATTAAAGCAGGGCTGTGCAATTCATGTAATTTTATTAGCAATTTCAATTTCAAATGTAAATTTTTTTGCACATTATGTTTTGCAAGCAAACTCTTATTTTTTTGTCTTGTGTTGTGAATCCCATGCGCACACAAACTCCAGTGACAGATCAACGGGAAAATAATTCTGAGTATTTTACAGCTGACGATGTTTTCACTGTTGATTTGTTTCACAGTTTCATTGTTTTTTAAGTGCAATAACGGCAACATCTTTCCAAAGTGAATGAGTAATCGTGATTTCAGTATTGACCAAAATAATCGTTATTATGATTTATATATTTTTCTCTCTCTCCATAAACAAGCAGCCCTACATTAAAGGTACATTCCTCAATAGTTTTAGCACTCCCGAAACCCTGTCCTTCCCCGATTACTGTTTGGAAAGGCAAATATGGGAAGGGTAGAGAGGGACGAGAGCCACTCAGATGTAGGGAAGGCATCCTCTCTCTGTGTCACAACAACCACAACGGTTAATCTCTAAACACTTACTGAGAAATGTGTACCAGTTTAAAATGCTGTTCTGATGATGTTGTGGGGGTGGAGGGGTGGGTGCATTATACCTATTGTGTGTATTCTCTAACGCAGAGCTGACAGTGTGGCTGTTTTTCCCTCTCCCGAAGGTCATAAACATGTATGGTGAAATGATTATGGAATCTGCTCAGCATAAGGTAGTGTGATGCTTGGCATTTTATACGTTAGCTGTGTTTAGAACCTTCCCAGTTGTATTTGGTCCAAGGTCTGTTTTGTTGTCATACGTACAGTACCTGACTGAGTTACTTTCATGATACATTGTCTAGTGTTTCCACCGTAGGTCAGTGCACATAGTATAAATAGTGTTTAATACTGTTGGTAACAGTATTTTATTTGTATTTTCTTGCCGTGCCACGCCTAGGTCTATTTTCTCAACAGCTTCTTCCACCGACAGCTCGACACCAAAGGATACAGTGGAGTTAAGCGATGGACAAAAAAGGTCGGCTCTGACATTCCAGAGACCACAACAAGCTAGCAAAATGTATCCTAGCTGTGCATATAATATACATTTTTCAAAATAAAAATTAGGATGCCAATATGTTTATATTAATTTGACAATAATTTAGTAAATGAGAACATTTGACTACATAGAGCTCATGGTCTCAACGTCAAGAGTTCAGCATCTATTGGATAGACGTTTGGACAATGTACATGTGCCCATGTGTACATCGTATTATTGTGCACGGGGGTGGTACAGACTCAGAGGCCATCTTTTGATTGTTCTGCCCCCAGTGGCCAGATTTCATCACTACAATATTTGATGAACGCTAGCATGTCAATGCATTATACAGAGCTGCTCTCTCTGAAGATGATAAATAATGCCTGGGCCTCTTGTCCTGCAGGTGAATTTGTTTTCCATGCACCTCCTCCTGGTGCCTATACACATGGAGGATCACTGGTGCCTGGTCACTGCTGACATGGTCAGGAAGACGGTGAATCTTTATGATTCCCAGGGCATCGCCTTCCAGGAGGTTGCTAAGGTAACAAGGTTGCTATTCACTACACACGCATTGCGTCCTTATGTTGATTGTCTATGGAGATATATGGTGTAACTTGTAAACAACGTCTTACTTTACGGAACTTTTTAAGCCTGTGATGAAGTTGAACCTTTACTTGTGTTTTGAGTATTTGGTTAATTGAACACCGTCTCAGGTTGAAGTTACATTGAAGTTATGATGAATAACAGACAATCTAAATTAAAGGTATAGTATAGTAATTCTCCAAAGCTTTCTAAATTTGAAATCAAAACAATAGAATTATTTTCAGTGCCATAAGGTGTTACCTCAGGAGCATCGCCCTTGCAAACATTGGAAACGCATTGCGAAGGCTAGGATATCTTTGTTGTGCGCTGTCCACCACTTTGTGTAAGCCTTACTGTATTTATGAAGCCAGGGCTCTGTAGAAGTACTACCAAATTATTTGTTCAGCACACACAGAGAATGTTAAGATAGCAGACTGAGAGGGCATATTTGGTGAGTTTGACTAAATGCGTATTAGCTTACAATCGCTTACTATAGCTTTATGACTTTCCCATGTGCACAGACTGGATAGGAAGACTTACTGTGTTCTGTAGCACATCACATCACACAAAATGGTCTATTTATGTACCATCTTCACTGACTGTGTTTGAATAAAGGTTCAACTTAACTGATTTCCACATGGAACAAGGTGAGAAATGGAAAATGATTATTACAATTATTTTATGTGTATTGTTGTTAGGACATCCTGGAATACTTAAGAGTAGAAGCAAAGGAGAGCAAAGAAACAGCCTTTCAAAACGGCTGGGTCGTGACTGTCAAAAAGGTACCGCTGTTCATCTTATTATATTATATTTTTATATATTATTATAGTCTTTCAGCGCCACCTGCTGGAGTATCAACAGACATTCCTTTAACGAATGTGATTATGTGACCGGATGTCTGCGTGTCTCCCTACCAAATTATTTTCCAGAGAATTCCTCAACAGAAAAATGAAAATGATTGTGGTGTTTTTGTTTTAGAGGTACAGTGTTTTCTTTTTTTAATGTATAAAACACGTGTGCATAATGTTTTCACTCTTAATGACACCTCTGTTTGACATCTCTGCTCAGTTCTGCAGGTGCCTTGCATTAGGAAAACCTCTCTTTTTCTCACAGAAAGATATACCGACCATCCGGAAGAGAATTTACAAAGAGCTGTGTGGCTGTAGGCTTCACAAATGAAGTGCATCGTTATCCTTTAATGCACTGGCCACCAAACCGTACTGCTGCTATGATTGTAGTCCATGTTTATTATTTTGTAATGCTTTACATTACAGACCAAAATAATAATTATACTACAGGAAAGAATTATGAAGTATTGTGTAGTAAATAACTGTTTTAGTACCTGGATATACTCAAACCATGTATATGTTGTGTGGTGTGACTAAACATTGCTCAAAGCTGCTGTACAGGAAGGTATTCTGATACTGTAGAAGTTCCTGTGTGTCGTTTGAACTTACTTCTGGCATATTACTTATTTTCATAAATGACTGATTGTAGAATGTACAGTTCTACTGATTATTCCTGTTGTTATGTTGGGAAACTATGTGTTTGCATTAGTGCTTTGGCATTCATGATTAATCACGTCACTATAGCTATAAAGCAATGTTTGCTATAAACAAGTACCTAATGAAGCTATTATAATATGGATTAATGTGGCTGGTCTGATATAGTTTGGGTCGGGCGAAGTGTCCAATCAGATGTTCAACCTATATTTATAAAGCAGTTCCCTCCTGTATTGACACATATAATAGACTATATTTTTTAATATATTTTTTGTCTATGGTATTATCAGAATAATCCCAAGTTATCATTTAGATTGAAGAAATATAAGTAAACATTTTAATTTCTGGCAATATATAAATTGCTTAATTAGTCCTACGTATTAAATGTTTAGCTTTATTATAATGGAAATTTTCAGATGATAAACACTCAAAGTCCATCTGACAACTTTATTTTTTAAATTGGCAGTAAAGATATAGATTAGTAAATTTTTTGGAAGATATTGCTTTTTATTCAGCCTTTTCATTGTAAAAAGGTGAATTGAATGAGCTCAAATATGAAAACACATAAATATTGATGTTCAAGTTGCTAACTGCACAACTTTTCTGTTCCCAGATGGACTTCAGATGGGTTTTTGCATCTGAACTATTCAAAAGTTTTTTGTTTTTTTTAAAGATGACATTGGAGAATTATAAAATAAAATAATACTAGTCAGAATTGTATTATATGACATTTATTTACATTTATAGTACATGTACTCATAATTCAACCTTGAGGCCTGTAACTTTATAATGCAGTAGTACAATTAATAATAAAAAAGATGCAAGATAAGATCATTAAGTAGAATTATCTTTTCAATTGAATATTGTTTTATTTCATAGTAGAATAGGTAAAGTTTTCACAACAGAGTAAAATAATTGTTTAATTATATAATGAAATATGTGTTCATCTCTTGGTTTGAATTTTAAAAAGTTATAAATGAAGACGTTGTTCAAATAACTATTTCTTCCAACTTGTCAAGTATGTTTTGCGGATTTCCATAGTGAAGTGTTTCTTCACTATATGTCTTAGCAGGGTAAATTAAAATGCAGGTAATATGTATCAATTCATACTAAGTGTTTTTTTCATGTTTGTGGTGGGGATACAGGTGGGGGTGTTAAAGGGGGAACACACTGATGACGTGGGTACATAATGTTGAGAAGTTTTGATGTTTTTGTACCGATGCTTCGGTTAACTAAGACACGTGTGTCAAACCATTCTTATTGTCAATACATGTGCATGCATACAAAGTGAGCGTTTTCTCTATTAGGCTAATCTACTTGTTTTATGATATTAATAACCATTACTACTAGGTTAGCATATTATAATTTATATATTATAACAATTACTTGTAGGTTCATTTTATTTGGCTGGCCTGGCTGAAATAGACTATTTTGAGGAGGAAACAGTGGCAAATGGCCATTCATTGAGATACAGCTAAGGCTGGCCTAAGCTTTTTGTAGACTACATTACCCATCGTTCATTTTAGCTGAAAGATTGCAACATGGGATTCAACGGAGCACATTCGTCTATATTTTTATGCGTGAGCATTGCTTTATCCCTGGAACACAAATAAATAGTACAATTATATTAAAATGTACATATTTAATTGCTAATTTCCTCATAACATTTATTGGTAAGTGGCTTTAGGTTGAGCGTCTCTTCGTATTGAGACTGCTGAAACTGCCAATGAGCAACTGCTTGTTATTGTCTCCGACATTTCTTGTTTTATGGAAAGGTGGGGCGTTTACACAAATTCAGGAAATTATTTATATTCCCTTACTATATGTAATCATCATACATCGCGGCCTTTAGATTCATAAACACCGCGTTTTCCTCAGGTAAGAATACATTAGTTCGTGGCGATATCCCGAGTAGCAACATGAGTCGTTTGTCATTGTTCTCCTCTAAGGGGGGCCCGTTCAAACTCATAAGGGGTCCGCAAGGTGGATAGCGAATGTGTACATTTTACTTTTATTTAACAGGATATTAACATATTCTTCATAGTTTTTTGTCTGAGATATTTAGCATTCAGTCACATTGATACAATGCCATGTGTAATGTCTCTCAACAACTTGTTTAATTAGAATACAGTTTTTGAATAGTGAAGTCACTATTCAAAAACTGCAATTAAACAAATTGTGCATTCCTTTTATCAAACCAAATTAAACAAAAATAGATCCAACTTTGGAACACAAAGGGCACATTACATGACCATAAGCTTAATGTGTTTGTGTATGTTTCAGGGACACATTTGTGGCTACTCAGATGAAGCCATGAAAAGGAAGGCCAACTACAGTGTGCCTTCCAAAGGTAGTAGGAGGGTCAATGCAAGCAAACATCGAGCTGTTGCGAAGCGTGAAATGATGGCTGCAGGCGCCAGCTCAAACTCCAATTCAATCCCAGAAACGAAGTCGCCGAGCAGGCACCTGTCCATGACCGACTACAGTCCCAACCTCCTCAAGTTCCTGTGCGAGGACAGGGTGCGGCAGAAGTTCTGCGACGTGACTGTGTGCGTTGGCGAGAAGCTGTACGCCGCCCACAAGGTGGTCTTGGCCCACGGCAGCAGTTATTTCCATGCCGAGCTGTCGAAAAACCCAGCCGCGGGGACCGTGACGCTCGACCACGTGGACGACTCTGTGTTCCTGCACCTCCTCGGCTTCCTCTACACCTCCGAGTGTGTCGTCGCCGAGGCGGAGCTTCCCGCGCTGATGGAGGCCGCCCGCTTCCTGGACATGATGGACGTGCTGAAGCTGCTGTGCGACGATGAAGACGCCCGCCCCACCAGCCCCGGTCCGCGGGCGTCCGCCGCCACCGCCTCCTTGTCCGAGGTCCGGATGAGAGGTCAGAGGCCAACAGCGACTGTGGCGACCACCACCCGGAAGTCGGCCCGCAGGCGGAGCACGCCTGCCAAGTACAAGACGGAGGAGGAAGTGGCGTGCGCTGCCGGCAGCTCTGTGGCACGACGACGCAGGCCGGCTCCTGGGGTGGGAGACGGGGGCGAAGACGACCACGAAGAAGAGGGAGTGGAGGAAGTGGAGGACGCAGACGTGGTTGCCGTGAAACAAACCCCTAAAAGGGTTGTCATCTCAACGGCCAAGTCCATGCAGGACAAGGAGCAGGAGGAGAGGAACCCCTGTGAAGAGATGGTGTTAGCTGCCGGGAAAAGTGGAGAGGAGCAGGGTTCAGATGGAGACCCAGAGAAGCAGCTCTCCCGTCTGGAAGAAGAGGAGGAGTTGGAGGAGGTTCACACCCCCCCAACAGCAGAGGGTTCGAGCCCAGCACCGGTCTACCCAGAGGGCCTGGCGCCAGTCATCATCCAAACCTCCAGCAAGAGGACTCTTAAGTGCCCCAAGTGTGACAAGACCTTCGACCGCGCAGGTGGAAGAGAGTTTAGGATGTTTTGGAAATGTGCTCTTTGACGGCGTGTTGTCATATTCCTTATTTTATTCATGTGTAGAGCCACTGTTGTTATACGAAGGGGTGAAAACTATTATCCGTGCAGTACATTCATGAACTCATGCATTCACTCATACTACTGCAATGCTATGGTCTATAAAAGAACGTGCCTTCTTATTATTTATTTGTGATGCAAAACCAATATAATATAATAACAATTAATTCTAGTACCGGTAACTTAGAAGGTAGCGCACACACACATACTGTAGATAATGTATTTCAAACAGAGTTGATACATTTGAAGTTCACCAGTATATTCACATCCTAGCAGAACATGCTAACGTTTCAGCCAAGTGGCCTTCTCCAGAGCGTTAGCTACAAGGCCTTTGCCTGAAAGCGTTTAGCATCATTGCATATTCATAGATGGGGACTGTGTGTGTGCTGAAAAAATATGTTCTGCATAGCCCAGACTCTATAGGAACGTAAACAAAATGTTGCACACCACAACAATATCCTAGCCTTCACAATGTGTTTGCGCTGGGAGAATGGATGGGGGTGGGGGGCCCATTTGAGGGTTCAACCATCAACAAGCTTTCTCAAGGATGACCGACTACACCTTTTACACATCTCCTGTTGTTGTTGTTTCCCAGGCAAGTACGAGAGTCACACAAGGGTTCACACAGGAGAAAAGCCCTTCCAATGTGACGTCTGCCAGCAGCGTTACTCCACCAAGTCAAACCTGACCGTGCACAGGAAGAAGCACGCCAACGACACACCCGTCCAGAAGAAGAAGGAACACAAGTGCCCCTTCTGCCACAAACTACATGCGAGCAGGAAGACCCTGGCCCAACACGTCAGGAGGTTAGACCCTCAAGTGTTGCCTATTACCCTGGTCTAGCAGAGCAGGGAGACCCTGGTCCACCATGTCAGGAGGTTAGACCCTCAAGGGTTGCCTATTACCCTGGTCTAGTAGAGCAGGGAGACCCTGGTCCAACACGTCAGGAGGTTAGACCCTCAAGTGTTGCCTATTACCCTGGTCTAGCAGAGAAGGGAGACCCTGGTCCACCATGTCAGGAGGTTAGACCCTCAAGTGTTCTCGAGAACTATCCTTTTAACTACAAAGGCGAATAAACACGAATCGTAAGATTGAAGGGATAAAAGGCTCTGGTGGGAATAGTGAAAAGACGGGACTAGGCCACACGTGTTTCATTGACCCACAGAAGGCAGTAAAATCAATACCTACACAGATCCACGCTGACTGATGTCTATGACATTTCTAACAAACATGGTTACCTTTTAACATTTTAACCTACAGCGCTTTGTAATGTTCTCGCAGAGCATTCTAGAGTGTGCGGGCCTTCAACGCAGAACCTCAGTGTCTTTAATAACAGGTCTTAATCCAGCACACGGTGCTGTTATAACATTGTGCTGCTGTTTTGCCAGGTTCCACCCGGACTTCATCAAAGACTTTCTTGCCATGAGGAAGAAGAAAAGTGACAGTTGGAAATGTGCTGTAAGATAATATTATTATTATTATTATTATTATTATTATTATTATTATTATTATTCAAAACTGCATGACACCCCAAGAGATACCCCATATTTCTGCTCCGATTGCCGGACATTTTATTTTCATGCGTTTACTGTAACCGTGAATCCTGGACCTTTATGGTCAATAAATGATGCGTTCTTAATACAGGACTATTCAGTTGTTACTGTGTAGTCTATTCAAGGTGTATTCAGCGATTGTAAGATAATACACTTTCTATCAAATTCAGCAAATAGCTCTTCACGGTTCGTCCTGTGTGCGCACACTGAACAAGAATCTGGTGTTGCTACACAGCCCTGGCTCTGTAAATGAGTACACAGAAGCGGTGCAGACCGCACCACGCAACACTATCCCAGTGTTTCCAATGTGTGGGGTGGGGGGCACCCTAAGGGATTCGAAGGGAGGAGAGTTCAAAGAACAACAATGTTTCTCCAGCGTCCCTGACGTTCCTTCTTTAAATGATCCCGAACCAGGTCTGTCTGAAGACCTTCACACGCAGGCCTCATCTGGAGGAGCATATGATTCTGCACACCCAAAACCGGCCCTTCAAATGTACCTTCTGCGATGAGTACTTCAAGTCCAGGTTCGCCCGACTCAAGCACCAAGAAAAGCACCATTTAGGTGAGCATATAATGGCTGAAATGTTTTTAATGGGAAAAAATGTAACCAAACATATTATAATTGTATTACTTTATTTATTTCATAATGGATTGCTACAATAGTGGTTACTGTATTATTTAAACCTGTACACACGCTGCTTAATGTCAATATCCAATCAGCCAGTTGCCTGGCAGCAACATAATGAAAGCATACAGACATTACAGTACATGGTCAAGAGGTTCAGTTGCTGTTCAGGCTGAATATCAGTGACTTTGACCTCAGAAACAACATGATCAACAAGGTAAACACAAAACTGACTAGTTCAACTTGAACTGCCCACAGGTCCGTTTCCATGTGAGATTTGTGGCCGACAGTTCAACGACACAGGGAACAGAAGAAGGCATATTGAATGTACACACGGGGGCAAGAGAAAATGGACCTGCTTTGTTTGCGGGAAATCAGTAAGAGAAAGGTAGTCCATATTCTATGTCCATATTCTACCCATTTCATTATCATCCATTGATCTTTGTCTTCATTTAGAAATATAAATGTGATCATCCAGTTTAAGAGTTAAAGCTACATTCCAGAACTTTCTAGTTGGGAAACACCTACAAGTAATTATGTAAGTGGCATCAGTGTTTGGATTACATTTCCCATGGCTCAACTCTTGAAACCAAACAGTGTGATGTAAGCCTATAGATAGGATGTAGGCCGCAGCTCCAGAACACACTGAGCCGTTTGATGGCAGTAAGAACTAGTTTATAAACTGAAAAGGCAAATGGAAATTCTTACCACTAGTGATTAGAGTAGGCTGAATCGTTTGAAAGTTTAACACCAACCATTTATTTAAATGACAGTTGATTGTAGTAACTAACTACAATTAAAACATCTAACATCCTTTTAATTATTTCTAGCATTTAGTTGCTTTATTTGCATATTTTTCCTTTTTCCTGTGAAGGACAACCCTGAAGGAGCACATGCGAATCCACAGCGGGGAGAAGCCTCATTGCTGTAGTATCTGTGGCCAGAGTTTTCGACATGGTAGCTCCTATAGGTGGGTCTGAGAATGACCGTGGTCATCTCTGTGAATGTGAACATTTAGGGTCTGAGAATGACCGTGGTCATCTCTGTGAATGTGAACATTTAGGGTCTGAGAATGACCTTGGTCATCTCTGTGAATGTGAATATTTAGGGTCTGAGAATGACCTTGGTCATCTCTGTGAATGTGAACATTTAGGGTCTGAGAATGACCGTGGTCATCTCTGTGAATGTGAACATTTAGGGTCTGAGAATGACCTTGGTCATCTCTGTGAATGTGAATATTTAGGGTCTGAGAATGACCTTGGTCATCTC
>JAODOY010020557.1:0-25001 GCA_025399855.1 Forbesichthys papilliferus
TCTCTCTCTCTCTCTCTCTCTCTCTCTCTCTCTCTCTCTCTCTCTCTCTCTCTCTCTCACACACACACACACACAAGAAGAGATAATTCTATGTGAAAAAAAAAGTTTAGATACTAATTTGACAGCTGTTGCAACAATTGACTCAAATGTATCATTAAAATGGGTGCCAAATGACCTTAGGAGCCTAGTTGGCTCATAATAAATGACTAGTTCTGAAACGCATTGCGGCAAGGCATAGTGCTTTATCAAGAAGCAGCAGAGTCAATGTGGAAAATCAGTGTTTACCCAACAATTTCAGGAACCCTTTTAAACTTGTTTGTTGGCTATTTATCAGGGGCCAAGGACTGTAGGGACATGGGCCCTTATTGTATTTTATGGTTTTCTAATTAATGTTCTTCCATACAGTCGATGGCACCCCTTAAAACACATGAATGAATCTCTGGCTTCAATTAGCCTAGTTGTATCATGTCACGTGCAGACAGATTCTCCACAGCTGTAATGGTTGTTGATATCAATGCCATAAAGTGCTCTCAATTATAGTAAATCATAAAAATTTATTCTTTGTTTTATCTGTCATATTATTTACAATATGGAACAAAATAAACACATTTTAGCTGGTCACGTTAAGTAGGAAATATAGACTTACATGTATTATACACTCATTAAATCACACAAAGTTTGTAAGTCCAATAGGGTGATTCAGATATAAATCATAGCTATTATATGTTAAAGCATGGTAATAAAGGGAAAAACATCACCTTTCACCAATTCTCTCTAATGTATGTGTATGTATGGGGGAGTGACTGACTCATACACAAGTAGTTCAAATCCCATCTCTATTACAAAAACGACTACTATATCTTGTTTTGATCCTAGTATAGGTGAGAGCAAATGGATTTGAGCTGCATAAATCTACATATATCCTTTCAGACTTTCGCTTCTGGAATCTTCCTTTAGTAACACTTAGTTAATAAGTTAATGAGTTTAAGATGCGTCATTGGTAAAATGTAGAAAATGCATAAATGCATGTACAGTTATTTTTATAGAGATTGTAGTGTTCACACCTCACCTTATGCTGTGTTATGTTCTTTGTGACTCCCCATTTCCTTTGATAATTACTGCTTTTGCCACAGAGAGGGCAAATTATGATCATTAGATTAGCTATTATAGACTGTACAAAAGGTATTCCTCATATGAGATCAAAAATGTGCTGACACCAAGAATAAAACTATAAGCTAAATGTGTGGTTTTGTAGTAGTTTCATCCAATGTGCAAGGACCTCTGTGGACTATAACAGTGAAACGTACTGCCACAATAGTTTATATATTATAAAGCATGAATTTCAAATTTAAAGCAAAATCCATTATCCCAGGATACAAATGAACATGGTTTCCTCTAAACTTCCGAAATATATTTTACTGTACGCCTATTTTCAAAACAACTATTCAAAGTAAAATATTGTCAATAGGGAGAGACTGAATAAGGACTGCAGTAGGCCCTGGGGCTATTTGTGTCACTATTTTGTTAGATGTACACAGAGACACATACAGAAAGAAATCACATATAGCTCGCAATGAAATGGGAGTGACATTTTCGCACATAACACAGTTTTACATTGAAAGTCTTACTTGCAAAGGCCCATTGTTTCAGTAAAAAACAGCAAAACACACCACACATACAAGTTCTGCATGATGTTCATGCCTGTATGCTGAGAGACACCATGTACAGTATTGTGTATTTTCTGTGATTCCGATTACTACGGATTAGCTAACCAGCTAGCAATGTACAGTACTAGCCTTTCAGTCAGCAGTATCTTAAAGCTGCACTACCTAATGTTTTCACATTCTACAATGTTTAAACACATATGTTAAATGAAAAAGGGTTACATAAATGTAATCCTCAGACCTCAACACCTTTCATGACCACCTCTCATGGACCGCATTTGGATGTTCCACCTACGTTGGCAGACGTGGATCAGAGCCAATGAGCACTGAGTCTGCAGCGTATCCTGATTCTGCACAGCAGATCTGTTACCGAGTACTGAATAATGACGGATGCCGATGCGAAGCACATAGCATTTCTTCGTGAAGTAGAACCCAGTATTCCTCATGTTTTGGCAAGAATATGGGGACAAGGAAAAACGTGGGAAAAAATGACAATATGAAAACGTATTTCCACAGATCTCTAAAGAGCTCTAATTGATAAAAAAAGGTCTTCTCATTTTCCTACTTCTCCATGCCTTGTTTTGCCTAATCTGACGTTTTTGAAGCATCACAAATATTAGCCTGCCGGTACTATTTCAAACTCTGTGTAGAGATAAATCAACCTTAATTTTCTGTGTTGGACTGGATGTATATGCTACCGATAGATGAACACAGGCTATAAAGCTTAAGGGTCTTTTACTACAGTATGCATGTGTTGTCTGATCGATGTTCAGTTTGGTTTAGTTCGGTTCGAGGCGACCACTAAAGCATTAGCGTGAGTATGCTGTCACTTATTTTGCACCTTGCAACCTTCACGGTCCATTCCCATGGTCACCGTGCCATCATATAGTTTGTGTGGTTTGTTTTTCAGCTTTGAAAAGTATCAGGATCTATTTGCCTCGACACCGGTAAAATGTCCACCGATGTCCGCACATATCCAGCAGGAGACGTATCGCCTACAAGTGTAAATTTGCAAGCGTCATAATATTGCACAATATTAAACCCACAAGCTAATTGTTACAAATGCAAATGGATGATGCTCTACCAGTTGAGCTAACTAAATTTACTGAAAACATTGGCAATAAGTATTATTCAACTTGTCATCATCACAAGCATGGGGTTGGCGTGATATAAACATGTGCTGCCCTCTAATGGTCAAACAAGGGATATAGGATGCGGGGTAGTGCAGCTTTAACTAATATCATATGTGTTATATTCATACCTAATGGCAATTAGCACTTACAGTGGTATGTTACAATATGACATGGTCACATTATAATATAACACCAATAAAATATTTTATATTGTGCTGTTTATGCTGTGAATTATTTTGTGGGTATATCATGTGATGAGATTGCCAACTAGAGGAGCAATCAAGAATTCATCCTTTACCGTTTGTGGTGGTGACATTTATTGTTGTGTTTAGATGGACTTTGCACCTCCCTTTTAACACAGTTTCATAACATAGCCAAACCACCAGGACTTATCCAATACACTGTCAAAGATGAAATAGAGAGATTAATTGAGCTTGAGGACATTTTCTGCAGAGTGCAGAAAAAATAATAAATCTCATATAGATCCCAGAGTCACGAGCCTGGTTTAAAAACAAACCCAACCAAGAGGAAGATTACTTGTGTACATGCTGCTACCCTCAGTTGTGGAAATCTGATTAAAAAATAACATTTACCTTTCATATGATTCTCCCTCGGCCCAGTTGTTTAGGTTACAGTTCTGTTTTTCTGTCTTATTACCAGGCATTTAGCATAGGGGTGGGCAGTCCCGATGACAACAGCTTCATTGTTTGCCAGTGGAGGAAAGACAACATCTAGTTGGAATCTCTCAGGACCTGCCAGTTAATGAAACCCTGTGAGGGTCCAGTGAGCCGATCTGGAAAAACACAGTTTCTTAGAGAAGAATAATAGGCACCACAAACTAATTTATCAATTATTACTTTGCTTTAACATTGTGCATATGATATCCATGGCCTGCACTAGAGATCGTTTATTTAACATTTTAATATTGTATTTTGGAGATGTAGTTTCAGATTTTCTCTATCAATTTAGTTTAGTTAGTTTCCAATGCCAGTGTGTTTGTGTGATGAATTCTAGTTGTTCAATGAAGTTATATACTTATCGTTTTTTAATATACATGCTTGCATTCAATCTGTGACAAATCAAAAGAAGGCACTGGAGTCCTGTTTATTTATTGTATAACACACTTTTTATTTTAATACATTTTGCATTGCATTTATAGTTGAAGCAAATTCAGTCCATATGGTAATACATTAATAATAATTTTAATTTAATACTTCTAATATTTTTTTGTTTTAGTTTCAGTTTCAGTTAATACTTTAGTAACCTTTATTTAGACATAAAATGGACAAAGACATTGACGTTAAGTAAAGTTTTGACTATTTTGACTATTATTCTTTGAATATTATTATTTGATTATTCTTCTAGTATACTATTATTCTATTATTTGTCTATTATTAACCATTCTCTATCTGAAATATGCCCCTTCCTAGAAAGGTCAATGTACAATCAATCCTATGTTATGTGCAGGAGAATTGCAAAGCTTTTAGGGAAAATGCCAACATTGTGCACGTTTTAAATCCTCGATGTTTACAGGGAGACTCGTATTTTTTCACTTTTCCAAAGCCAAAAAGCAAGTGGAGATACCAGAATACACACAAGAACAGGACATGAAAAGGATACTATCTGAGATTCAAAGGTGTAAAACTTTACTGTATGGTAGTCTGCAGTAAACTTAGTTTGGGCTTTCTTGTTGTGAGATTAAGGTCCAGATCAATGTGAGAGAAATTGTGGCACGTTAAACAAATGTCTAAAACAAGCCTAGATAATTAAAGATATAGTAATTAAAAACTAAACAATATCTAAAAAAACATATAGAATATTGACTAGCCTCGAAAAGCCATTTAATTCGACACAGAGCTGGCTAACTGTGTCAAGATCTGCCTACTTGACAGGAGAGATATTTTGATTCACATCCACAACAGCAAACTATGTAACTCAATGACAAAGTTGGATATTAAACTTATACAATAACTTTGTATAAGACTCTGGCTTTTTTCAAGTATTGTTCTGTTTGATAAGTAGGCTACTGTTAGTGCTTAATAAATGTAAACTGAAATTAGTAAATACAATAGGCTTCTGAACTAGCATTGCACCAGAATTACAGATATAGATTTTGTGAGTGACAATGCTAACAGCCAATGAAAATCTACTTATCAATTTTGAAAAGTGCTGTCGAGCTTACAGGGTTATCAGACATTCAGAACAGAGTTGCTTATGTGATGTAGTGCTAATGGATGGAAGAGGCTGAGGCTATTGTCATACCCTGTTGTAAGGACGTTGTTGTTCCTGTAGCATAGCCTGTCATTCGTGTGAATTGTTGTTGATATTTAGCCTCATTACTACTTAGACTACTTATGCGTTCTTTCTAAAGAAAAAGTTTCTAGCAATATTTTGCATTCAGACAGTTCCTCTACAGTGTCTTGATTTGGCAGGGTTGGGTAGGTTATTTTTTAAATGTAGTTTGTTACAGTTATAGTTACTATACTAAAATGATAAAAAAGTAAATTATTTTTGGATTACCTCAAATTTTAATTATTGATTGACGTTAATGATAGGTTAATAAGAGAACAGCCAGTTGGTTTACTTCTACAAGCTTCCCTTATATATTTGAAAGTAGTCTCAGAAGTAATACCTGTAATCTGCTTCCACTATTTTATCTGGTAACTGTAATGGATTAGGTTTACAGTTTTTCTGTATTCGGTTACTTCCCAACCCTGTGAGTTGGTTATAGTGTATAATTTAATTTATAGCATGCAACAATAAGCATTTAGTCAGAAATGCCATGTCTCAGACTTTTGTGACAATCAGTTAACATCATTGTGAGCCTTAGTTTGAGCCAAGCACCACTCTGTGGCTATTTTGAATAGCTCACTTGCAGTTAATAATCCCTTTTCTTTTTCACGGGCACTAGAATGGGCCCACTGTGCCACACAATGAACCTCTTCCACTTGGGTGAGCTGCTGATAGTCCTAGAATGAAAGGTTTATGGAGTCATTAGTAAGGTTTTCATATGTCTGTGCCACTTTTAATTACTTCTGAACTAATATGCAGGTCCAGTGTGGAAAGAGAAGGGAAGGGGGGATACATGATACATGATATATGGGATACGTATTTGGAGAAGAACCTGTGTCTGGGCAGACCATGTCCAGTGAGTCCAGTGAAGGGCTATTGCCTGGGGTATGATGTCAATGTGTGCTGTGGCTTTGTATGCCAATCTGATAGGTCTAATGAATTGTAATGCTGCAATGGGCCACTAACGGCTGTTGTTATTGTCATGATGGCATGTTTTGTTTTCTGCCAAATGAGCTAAACTAGTATCAGCCACTAGGAGACTATAATTTAAATGAGAAGGCAATACAACTCATGAAGAAACTCATTCAATGTGTAAATTATGACAAGCTTATCTATATAGCTTAATGAACTGCACAAAAAACATAACATTCTGCAGGCCATTTCCAACCAATTAACCGGGAATCTGCTCATAACAGAATAGAAAACAACCTGCTGCACAGGGAGAAAAAGACTACACTGTCCTAAAAACCGGGGTAGATAACGGCAGCCATTATTTACTTCCTTGTTAATATGCAGACATTGGCAGAACAGCACTTTCTTTGTCATTAAAGAAATTCCGCACATATAGCTTCTGGCAGCATTATGGCTAGTTCTTCTGACAGTGAGGAAACACCAGGTGATATAATTGTTATTTTCACCCTGTGCTTTTTCAGCAGCACTACCAACTTTTCCACCATTGTTTTTATCAAGTCTGAGCAGATTAAAGAATAGCACAGTTCCAAATGCCTGCAGTGAAAACATTTGCATCATAGATTTGTGGAAATAACATATGAATGGCTATTGTTTCACCCACTGAGCTTTGATAACAACACGGACTACCAAAATGTCTTAGGTTACAGAATAATTAATCTATATCACATTTATGTGGTAGTTTCACAACTAGTTGTTTACATTGACACATTAGAGTTTCGGCACTTCAAAAAATGTAATGTATTTAGTAATAATTATTTTTATAATGTGTATGTATATATATACAGTATATAATTTAATACTTTTTTTAAATTAGAAAAACAAATGCATACTCAATTGTCAAATAAGTATGCATACATTTACAAGATTATTAAAACGCATCATTTTGATGAAGATGTCAAGCCATGAGCATATGTATGTGCATATTGTGTATACACTATCCATATGACCTAATTGTGCTTCAGTACCTGAAGAAAATACAGATTCAGATAGAAAATTACAGTGAATGCCTGTCCCGGAGACTTTGTCCCTGGTCTCTCAGATCCATTGTAATGCATAGTGTGTGGGGTGGAAAATGCTAACTTGGTGATCCTCAAAGGTTGCCCTTTAGAAAAGCATGTGTCAATGCACCGAATCTGCTGTGGTGTAATTCCTTCAGTGCTCGACCTGCATGAGTGGTGTGCAGTCTCCTGGGACGTTTGTAAGGTAAGGACTTAGAGAGAAGTTCATATTGTGAACTTTACTACTTATTTGACTTATATTTACTTAACGGTATACGGTGTACTGTACCAGTGTGGTTCAAACTCTAAGTCCACTACCGAGATCTGATTATTTTACAACTAATGTAATCTCCAAGAAAATGATGGGAGTTTCCTTCAATATGAAAGGAAATGAGCAATCACTATAGGAGATATTACGTGTTAGATTTTAATGAATGGGTGAATGGGATATAAATACAGTATAATACAGTATGCAGACTTGAGCAGGGCATGATAAGGGCTTTTAGTATAGATATGTAGTGGAGAAAAGACTTGGAAGGGGTGAAGTAAGGGAGAAGAAGAGGGACAAGGAGACAAACATGTATAAAGCGATGGCCTTTCTGTGTAAAACCAACCTTCAACTGAACGACTTGGTCACAAGACCCCTTTGTTGATAAAGCTTTCACCTTGCAGGAACCTTCTTGTACGAGCGCTCATTTTAAAATACACCAGGTTCAGTTTTGTGTTGTTTTGCTCCACCTGACTCTCCGGTCAACGGCAATGTATGAGGCAGTCTCCCAGTGAAGTGGATCTCTAGGGAACCATGCTGCACCAGACAAATGCAGGTACACAGATGGGTTTGTAGGTTGCCCTGAATGTGTGTGTGGTTCTTTGGAAATTAATAGAAAGAGTAAAGGTGCGGGTGCAATAAATTCTCAGTATATAAGACATATTTTAACTTTCATATTTAAAATGCCTAATATGTAAGTAGCTATACTGTACAATAGCGGTAATTAATAAAAACATGATCAAATAATCAGATAGCAGAGGGTTACAATAGCTAACAAAGTTGTTCTATGTCATCTAAAGTGATATAAAGAAGTACAAAGTATGATGCTATCAATGCATCTCAAAGTGTCTTACAATCTTTTTACTGTATATGCTTGCATACGTTGCACATCTGCAGTTCTGCTGTTGAACTTGGAGTCTGATATCTGTAGATGGGGTCAGTCAAGAAGATAATGTCCCTTTACTTGAATGCATTATATAATCCATAACTGTCTCTTGGCTTATGCTGTGACAAAATCCTTAGTACCTTAGTACATGTTATACAGGACAATACAGGACATTGCAAGTCAACGATAAAAGGATTCTTCTTTTCAAGGTCCTCTTGCCTTCCCCCCCCCCCCCAGCTCTAAGTAGCAGCCCATGAAAGGAACCTGCTTTAAGAGACACCACTGTTCCCTTTGATTAGCGTATCGCCCTAAGGAGCTTGTGACACAAGGCAGAGAATGGATACAGATGTCTGTCACATACACTTAAGCAGCCCTCGCGTATACAGAGAGGTGCGTTTGATTTCAAAGGCTCTGTTTGTCCTCAGCGGGCGCTGTCACATCCACTGTGATGGGCCAGTCTTCAGCCGTGGCTGGGTGTATTTGATATGGGGCTCCTCCATTTCATACTTAAGTATTCTTACTCGTTAAGGCCAAATCTCCTTCAAGGCCTGCTGAAGGAACTCAGCCGGGAATTGTTCTGAGTGGGAAAAGGTGCGATGGAGGGACAGGGAAGGGAAGGGGGGTGGGGTGTGTGGGGGTTGGGGGGGGGGGGGTATGTGTGCGGGTGTCCGTGTGCATTTCAGATGTAGCGATAATCTCATCTCTGACACCAGATACACGCGGAGAGACCGAGTGAAGAAAGGGATGAAAAACTGTAGGCGAGGCATCAGAGAGACGTTTGTTCTTGGGAGCGCCTGAGCACTGAGCGGATGCGATCTTCACAGGAAACGAAGACACAGAGAGAGTCGGAGAGAGCAGGAATAGTCTGCACCTGCAGAAGAGGTCCTCGGCACTAGAGCCACCCGCTGGGCAGGGAGAGAGAGAGAGAGAGAGAGAGAGAGAGAGAGAGGGTGGGGAGGGAGGGAGAGAGGGAGAGAACATTGCCCCAGCTGCAACGTGTGGAGAGAGAGACTGAGAAAGTGTGGGGGGAGGTCGGTAGGGAGAGAGCGATAACATGCCAGAGATACAGAGATAGAGGTAGATAAACGGCAATAGAAGGCGAGCGAGCGCATCCTCTCATTGCCCCCAAAGACCCCCTGCTACGCCTTTCGTTTGCTCTCCAGAGAATCGCACAAAACGCAGAAGAAAGAACGATCCCAGCGGTACTCGGCTGCCGTTTGAATTCCTATGTGTGTGATATGGCGCATTGATTATAAGCAGCCAGGGGAGGAAATTCCTCTAATTAACTTTCTGAGACGGAGCAGGAGGTACTTGACGTACTTTCTGCACGAAGGAGAGAGAGATGACAAAAACGAAAGGATCTGATGGCAATGAGACAGGTTTCCATTCAAAGTCAATAGATGTCTTTCGTTTATGACTCAATCATGACTTACTTGATACAATAAAGTCAGTTTATTAAGTGAAATGTGTGGGTGAAAGGGAATCAGACTGATTCATCAATGAACACATCACAATATGGAAATTTACGAAGGCTGAAGATCATCACTACTGTATGAATACATTACAGATTACATTAACATACAGACAGTACACATATCTATTATATATCTTCTGTATAACATCAATTATGAAAATATATATTTAAATTAATTATCTTCCATAACTATTTAATCTTAATAATAAACATATTTATGATACATTGTTTGGAAGATATGCAGATGCAGGCTACATGACTGAAAACTAGACAATTTATTCTCTATTGGATTTTAAGGTGTCCTGTGTGTCAGCAGACATGCTGTATACAGCGTAATGCTTATTAGTATCGCACGCTGGTAGATGAGGGCAAACGAGACATATGTGCCCAATTACATTTACAAACATGTTGGTCACTGAAACTAAACAGTAAAGTGTAGATGTCACAACAGACATGTCCACAGTATGAATCAGAAACCTTTAGTAGTATGCAGTAGTAAGCTTGCACACACACACACTCAAGATTATTCAAATACTTTACAGTATGCGCACCTACTGTACACAAACACACGCACACACACACATATACAGTATGTTTAGCCTATACTGTAAATATATATACTATATATATATATAGAGAGAGACAGAGAGAGAGAGAGCGAGAGAGAGAGAGAGAGAGAGTGAGAGATAGAGAGAGAGAGAGAGATAGAAAAAAACAGAAGGATTTGTGTGTGTGAACAGTGAAGGTATATCTTTATAAGATTGTCAGCTGTGGACCAATAACCTTGAGGTGAAAACCTTGTTGTGGTTTGTGTTGTTATTTTATAACCAAACAAAAACAACAAATCACTTATAAAGTTTAAATTCCCCATCTTCTGCAACAGGAGGCACATCATCACATCATTTGTATCTTGTCTCTCTCAGTCTCGTACTTCTGCCCGAGTTTCCCAGTATGCAGATGTTGGCAGTGGAAATGGAGTCGCTGGAGAGACAACTGTCACATGTGAACTCACCAGTCGTTCTCTGCCATAATGACCTTCTGACAAAAAACATCATCTACAACCACAAAGATGGTGAGCGCTGTGGTGGAGCGCAGGTCCTTGGGACGGTATATAAATGGTTATATTGCTGCATTTTTATTGTATTGATATAGTCATGTCCATTGCATCATTATCATAGGATAAGAATCTGTCTCAGAATTTATCTTAGAAAACAATCATATTTATTAAAATGTTTAGTGGTTTTAAATGATATGGCTTTTATAGAGTGCTCATAATACTGCAGTAAAAAAAAAGGTTTTATATATTATCTTCCCTCCCGTTTAGACGCTAGGGTGACCGTCTGATGCTTCAGTTGGTGTTAGGGCAGGGTAGAAGTTATCTTTTCCCTTTCCAGAGATGCTGGTTATTGTTTCACCTTCTGCCGTCCTAGAAACAACAAAGTGCTACTCTGCTTGCACCCTTCAGGAGTGGTGAGATTCATTGACTATGAGTATGCTGATTACAACTACCAGGCCTACGACATTGGCAACCACTTCAATGAATTTGCAGGTGAGTTGATCTTTTGGTGTGCAATTCACAACATGCCACATGACCTATACTGTACTATGTAAATAATAGGGTGTTTGCAACCGCATATCCGGACCCATGCCCTGCATCCGTGTTGCACTGCTTGTCTAATATGAAAAACATTGTCACCTACAATAAATCCTGCTGTGTTATTGTAATTATTTTATTAAAATTAATAATATCATACACTTCGCTGTATACACAGCAAAAATTATATCTAACTTAGTGTGATAATCTTGTTTTTAGATTTAAAATCTAGTTGGACTTGTTTATCATTTAAATGACTTATCTAGTGAATTAAATTAAGTACATTTGCACTTAATTTAAGAAATCTTATCAGGTGAATTTCACTTACTGCACTGGCAGCCATATTTACTTGTTTTAAGCATAAGCAAGCTCAAAACTAATATATTTGCATTTTGCATTTATTTATTGCAAGTATTTTTTGCAGTGTAGTTACGCTGACACAAATCTGTGCACACGTGTGGTCATGCGTTCGTGCGTGTGTCTCTCCCAGGTGTGAGTGAACCTGACTACAGCCTCTATCCAAGCTGTGAGCTTCAGAGGGATTGGCTGAGCGTCTATCTTGAGAGCTACAGGCACAACACAGGACACACGCTAGCTGTAACGCAGGCAGAAGTTACACAGCTCTACCTGCAAGTTTGCAAATTCTCACTAGTACGTTGTTCTCCTGTTTTACTACTCATAATAAAGGAGGTTGACATTTATATATAAATAGTAAACCTGGATAGAATCAATCCGTGGATGTATTCAGCAAAAGCGCATGCACACAAACCCTAAAATGTGTGTCTGCGATAAGAGTGAGAAGGGTGGCAACACTCCGCCTTCACATTTGAGCAATTAACTTTTCCAGCACCCAAAGATATCCATTGAAGAAACGTGATATTTTGTACAGCTGACCTATTGGACAGAGCTTGATGGACTCCATCTGAGTTGATTAAATAAAACGCCCCAGGGAAGAATGAGACGGCAAACTGAAGTTGTTTTTCTTACGACCACAATTTTCATTCTTCAGCAGCTCAAGTGGACTTAGCCTGTAGGGTGCTTTCATAACTTGACACAATATGCAGAATTGTCTTAGCAATTTTCTGGTTGGTGTGAATTTCTCTTGAAATAGCTCAGATATGATGTGAAAGAATATAATGCTTTTTTTAAAATAACTTCGACGTCAGCCAAAAAAATTGGGACGGAGGAGGGAAAATAAGTGGAGAACAAAAGATTGAAATCAGATTTTTGTATGGTTGAGGTGGGGACCACTTGACTTACAGTAGGACAAGTATGGCGAATTGCTTGATGACACTTAATGGATACTGTTAAGCCAATTGTCCAGCCAATTGTGTTTTGTTGAAATGGGTAATGTGAATACAATAAACATGCACACAAAAGGGCTATTGCTAACAACACATTGAGACAAAGCACTAGCATGTGACTGTCAAAGACAACACATTCCTCACTAATGCAAACATGTCAAGTACATTGTTACAGCCCTTAGTCACATGACACAACAGCCCTGTAACCTGCTCCTATCTCCACACGCAACATATTTTATACATACTTGACGTGACGAGCCTCAGGCCGATGGTCAGTTCATCACCTAGGTAGAACGTGGAGGAGGGCACGGCCCCATGGGTGCAACTACCGACATTCCAGTACCCCCACCCCCCAACTCCCAGGCCCGCCTGCAGGCTACGCCTATCGCTGGGGTGGTGGTTGACCCCGAGGCCATGGAGCATCACTGGTGGAAGTCTGTTATCAGAGCTGGTTTCCAAAAAATCTCTTCCTGGGATCCAGTTGTTCTCCTTAGTCCACCGTACTGTCGCCACCGCTGACTTCTGTATCCAAGGAGTGCATATTGGGTTGCCTGTGACATCCAGGGTCTCCCCCATTGACTCCTTGCTCTTTTGGTTTAGGGTCTTTAAATTGTGCATCATAAGTACTAGCCTGCTCTTGTGTGGTGAAGTACAGTATATGGATGACGTTTGACCATGTGTCCTTTTAGGACTTAAATATAGACTGGTTTTGGTTCCAGACTCCAAATAATGTAGGTAACCGACAGATTTACCACTGGAACGTCAGTGTTCAAGTACCTTAAAGTGGTTTTATTATTTATAGAAGGAAGACATGTAACTTAACTGTTAATGACACTTGGCAGTTGTCTGAAAATGCATGCCTGTACTGAATTAAGGCTATTGTTCAGCCTCTGCCTGAAGAATACATGTTAATATTTAAAGGAAAGGGGAACCACAGCCCGAACAGGAACCCCGGATTCTCCATTGTGGAGCATTGACAAAGGATGGACGTTTGCCAAAACGTGTGCTGATTGAAGCTGCTCCCTCCAGAATGTTAATCCGGGTGAACGAGTGCCAAGGCACAGTGGGGTCTTTACGACTCTTCTTCCTCTCCGCAGTCATAGAGGCCTACATCTGTAGCTTTGTGATGTCACCCTCCCGGCAAATCTCCCCACTTACTTTTTCTCAATGGTTCTCTGTGACTGGCGGTCTCAGCTGACTGCAGCATTAGGCTAATGGTCGCATAATGGAGTGCAGTTATTAATCATAATGGAAGCGTGCCTAATCTCTGTCTTCCACTGAATGCAGAGATTAGAGATGAGAATTTGCCAGGGGAACAGTCAAGCCAAGTGGTGGGGAAACCACACATTTCTCCGCAAGCATTTTATTTCACCCTATATTTGATTATCAAATACAAATGTGATTATATAACTGGGCCAGAGAACATAGCACTGCCTGGATCTTGTTAAGACGGGCTATTAGTGGTCCTTCTATGAAGATTTACAATTAGGGTGGAGAACAACAGGCCTAAGTGAGCTAAACCCTTAAGGAGTAAACGATTGCGTTTTGTCACTCAGCACACAAGGGAGTAGTTAAGCGACAACAAGGGTAAAACGCTTGTTTTGAAATCCAATGAAAAATAGTGAATATTATCAAAGCATAAATAATTGTAAAATGATTATCAGCACATAAGTGGATGATACTTTTAGTTATATTATAGTATAATTTAATATAATTTAGTCTACTGCTGAATAGCATTTTGAAGATCGAGAATAATGTTTTTCTTTGAGTAGGCTATGCCATATCGGGCAATCAGTTTTTTCATTTGAGTTAGGTTTGCTAAATAAATATGGCAATGTTTTCCTCCAAATCTGCTAATTGATAAACATCACTACTGCATACATGAGACCACCTATTTATTAGCACTTATCTGTGTCCCTGACCTCTACAGTATCCCGTATAATGCATTGGTGGCAATATGAGTGGTTTAAACCTGTTACTTACTTCCCTTTTAGTGTATTTGACCGTCCAAGTGTGGACTATAGATTATTTAAACACATACAGTAGCTTCTACATCAGGAACTTGATGAAACAAATTCCATGGTGAACATTCGGTAAACTCAGGCACTGTGTGCAAGTGGTGTGGAAAGACATTAAACTTTACATGTCTTCTGTCTGTCTACTCTGAAAACAAAACCTTTGTGTTACAAGAGTGTTTCATTGCAAACAATCCAAATGCTAATTTATTTGTGCCATGTTTACAGGCTGCAAAGCAGTGTTTAACTATGATAGAGCCGTTGAGCTAAAAATAAAATTTTGTATAGTTCTTTTTTTAAAAAATTTTTACGTTGAGTTTTCAATTTCTCCTTCCATTCATTTCTAGGCATCTAACTTATTCTGGGGACTCTGGGCCATTTTGCAGATGCGGTACTCCTCTATTGACTTTGACTTCCTAAGGTTTGTGCCCTCTTCCTGATTAAAGCTAGATTTTAGCTAGCAAATAAACCTTATGTCTACGTCGACTGTCCTGTACACAGTATGGAACAACGATATAAAGTAGCTGCCACAACATGTTGGCTGTAGCACATGTGAAAACACAGATACAATATTTACCTATAGAATAGTTTGCCTTTCTTCACTCTTAAACCACACATTATGAGGTGTTGAAAGACGTTAGGTTTCAGAATCTAGAGACATTCTGAGGGTGAAATCACCCCCACCATCTCCCCTCTCTCGCCCTTCTGCCTCCCCGGTCTCCCCGTGGCAACAGTTGTGATGGTGATCCTAATCACTATTGACATACGGCACCCTCCCCTCCTTGTGGCTTTGTCCGCCCGCTCGCCAGATCAGTGACAGGGCCCCCCCCCCGCCGAATCTCCGCCGCGGACCTCCGAGGAAATGTGATATGGACGTGTGGCGAGACACAGAGGTGCTATTGTTCCAGTGCCTTACATGTAGCCTGCCTCTCTCGTCCATATGCATGCTCCTGCTAGACGTCTGCTCCTCCGCTGAGCTGCCAGCTGAGGTTGTGCTAAAGTGCATAGCGAGTGTCCGGTTACCTTCCTTTAAACTAAGAGAAGGTGGGGGGGGGGGGGGGGGGGGGGGGCGGGTGTTAACTGAACTGGGCACAGAGAGCCTCTCGTCCCTCATGCCTCTCCGCCCCAGTCGCTATAGCAATTTAAAGGTGTAGTCAGTCTGGGGAAAGCTCATTGATATTTGAACTCAATCAAAACAAAAACACCTCTGCCCTTCAATTCCATAGGTCGCTGCCTCTGAAGCCCCGCCCTACACACGTTTGAAACACATTGCCACGGCTAGGATATTGTTGTGTGATGCGGTGTTCACGCCCTTTGTTTGTGTAGAAACATTGGCGCATTCTTTTTAGCATTCGCACAGACCAGGCAGCTAGCGGACCCAGAAGAGATATTAGCCGAATGTGACAAAAAGTGCCTTCGCTAACAAACGCTGACGTTGCCTTTGAGGGAATAAGGAACACGCAAGTCAACTGCCAAGCGTGGACTCCCTCCTTGCGATGCGTTCCCCTTAAAGATTCAAACATGAGCACGTGCCGCAAACCTAGACCCTCATCTCCGTTGGTGGCAAAGACGTAGAAAGAATCAAGAAAGGGATTCTGCTTCATGCGGTAATAAACAAAGTGTTTCCATGCACGTGTGCGTGAGTGCGCGTGTGTGTGCGCGCGTGTGCATGTGTGTGCGTGCACGTGCACATCTTCAGAGCCATTTCCTCTCACTGCTATCCTCGCTGCCATAATCTCTGGTGGCTTCCCAACGGGTGACAGGCGTCGCCCGAGTCTTGTGCTTTAACCAAGGCCAGATGTACATGTGACAATAGGCAGCCACATGGGGAATACAAACCCGCCCTGCTCCTACCGTCCATATTTGCTTTGCTTATGTGATTTTATTCATGTGTTGAAAGTGTCTGCAAGTCAGCGGTTTAGATTTGTGGCCGCATTGGCAGGGCGAGCCGCTATTTGACAAAGACATTATTATGAGGAAATGAAGGCGGAGGCCCACTGTTTGGATGGGGTTCTGACTGCAGAATTGGGGGAATCGTGCACAAAAGCACATTGTGAAAGGCAATACCTGCGTCTGAGGGAGTACAATTTCCCCTGCTTCTGCTTAAACAGAAATCGTCTCAGTTTCGCCACTGATGATGATAAACGCTAAGCATGCTAGTTTTAAGTGTCTGCTTCAATATATTCGGGGTGACGATGATTGTCTCTGAAGGTTGCTGTTGTTTTAAATGGAGAATTCTGAAATGTAATTGTATGCGTCAGTATTGTTTCTAATAAGTGCTTGTTTGTGGGCTCATAGGGAGGAGGTGTAGTGTATGATATTCAAATATATACAAGACAAAAATGACAGATTGTCTACGTATTTATCACCACATGTTCATAGAAAACAATTAAATTATTTAGATTTTTAGAATGGAATCACTGACATACTTTGAAAACTCTGAACATTAGTATTAGTACAAAAAAAGATATGTACTTTATGTACATATATTTTTTATTTATGTTTAAGTCAACCTTTCACTGTCACATGTATATAACAGAGCCATGGAAATAACAGCGTTACGCCAATGGAAGTTTGAAATCAACAGTCATGTTGTTCATGGAGAGGCTAAGCCGATGGAACAATAGTTCCCAGAAGTGCTTGGTGGGCAGTTTGAATATATATATACCGATACACCAATTAACATTTAAAATGTATAGCGTACTTTTAGTATTTAGGCTAACTTCCGGGAACTATTTTGGAGGTCCACGATCCACATTGGCCTATATAATGTTAAAGTGATTTCACAATACAGAATGTTTATTGTATTACAGCCTTGAATTAAATACAGTAATACTAGGTTTTTAAAATGGAAAGAATACAAATTATTTTTGAGTATTGCAGAATACTGCAAGAGGCATGTAATGTTTCTATGCAAATTACACTCAAATTATGAATTATAATGACGCATGCATAAATTATGGTACTGGTCTGTACACAAGACAGTCCTGAGATGCAGTCTTCAGCTGTGACGTTTGTTTTGTATCCAAACAGTATTCCCAACTTTGACCTCATATTCAAAATACTATTTTAATGTAACTTTCCAGTAGTGTTTAAACATTTCAGAGTTAGAGTATGTAAATGTTTGAAAACAACACACACTCATAAAGAATGTGACTATTGTATTGAATGACACAGTATTCAAGGCAACAAGTAGCCTATATAAATACCATGTCAACAACATTTTGCTCTTTTATGTGATTTACCTTCAGGATTTATATCATGCAAAGCTATACCTACTGTACACAATTGTATGTTGCTTTTGCCTGCATTTCACCCTCTAGTTCTTTCAGATAAATTTACGTTTTTGAAGCATAAACCACATACAAGGAACAAGTGTTATTTCAGACATTATACACTCTAATTAACAAACACCATAATACTTTAACAAAACATTACAGCTTAAAGAGTTGTCTCTGGCAGAGAAGAGTAAAGAAGTGTGTAGTTTGAAATAACATACTGTGGCACCAGTCTTTTAATGTCCTTAATATTGGATTGTTTCACTTCACAGTTCACAGGCCATCTCCTGAGCATGCAAATATGTTTTTCTTTTAGAGAGGTATATAGGCAATTTAAAATACAATTGAGAAAAATGAAGATGGAAAGAAAAAATAATATAAGTGTGTATATGCATATAATATACTATACAGTAATACAGTATATATATATACTGTATATATAAATGATTTAAAGTATAAATTTGGACAAATATTTATTTTGGACAAACTATTCCAACAGATTATTTAAAGGTTAGAGGTCCATTTTGGGCCTTCCTTGACCCAGGGCCCAGGGATAACTGACCCAGTCAACCCCCCCACCCCCCTCCTATATTGATGAACTTGTATTTAGTAGTTAATATTATTATTATTATTATTATTATTATTATTATTATTATTATTATTAGTTCTTGTACTGAAAATGTCTACACCATTAATGTTGATGTCATGTCCTCTCCCTATAGATATGCTAAGGCCCGCTTCAACTATTATTTTGAAAAGAAAGAAGAGTATTTAACATTAACATGAATTGGAATTGTCCAAACCCATGTTGTTGCCTGTCCTGGCAGATTTTGTGTATGGAAATCATTTTAGTAAAGTGAGACAACTGGCAGTGAAATGAATAACACATTATTTTAAAATGTAGACCTATTAAGTTCCTCTTGCTCTCTGTATGATTCTTCAGATATTTGTTTTACCACACTCAGCACTGATAAGCCTTTTTGGCCAAATGAGATTAAGCTCAAGTGCCAAACAAACAAATTAATTGTTCCCACATTTTTGCTGAGCCACAAAAAAATTGCTAGATCATAAAACCCGCCAGTTTTTATTTTTTTTGTTTTTTTTCTGGCTCAGTTAACTGACAAAAATAACAAAAGAATGTTTCAATTTCAGCCTAAAAGCAGTACAAATTAAATTTTTGTAATGTAACTTTGTCATAAACTGTGTTCCATGCTATCTTCCATTATATTTTGCTTATACACTGATTATTGGTTTTATTTAAATCATTTTTATTTGTATAGCAGTTTAAGTTTCATAGTTCATATATAGGAAATAAGCATCATGCTCATTAATGAAGTTGGGTTAAAGGAAAGTGGACATATCCTGTAACCAGCATAATATGTGATGTAACGGCTTTTAAAACATGTTGTCCTGTTCCAAAAATCATAATCCTAAAAGTTGCAAGCTTTAGGATGTCGTGAATGATAACAAATGAATAAAGACCATATTGGCCATGTAATTTCTACATTATTGTATGTCACTCCCATTTGTTTGTTAACTTTTCAATTGTCAAGTATTTTGAAAATGTATACATATCTCACCCAATAAGACCCACCAACAGATTATTTGTTGAATGAGGTGCAGTGTTAGTTATAAATCATCTGTTCTTATTGTTTTTTCAATACGTTACGATATAAGAAATAAATACAATTAACAATTTAATGAAAGCTTTGTCCTGGCAATAATAGTATGACAACGTTGTTATAACGTAAAGGCTACAGTAACATAAACATAATCCTTTTGGATTCTTACAAAGGTCAAACTTGAACTGATGCACTTGAAAACTGTGCTCTTTATAATTGCATTAGCGTCTTTATCATTGAGGCAAGTACAAAAGTGAACGTAATTGTAAAAAGGATAAGCGCAGGTCAAAAAAGGAGAGGGAAGGCAACAATGCTGTTCTTTACCTTCTCATGGTCGCGCACGGTTCTGCTCATCAAGGCTGTAGCGTGTATTGAGTCAAACAATCTGGCAGCTTTCAAAGAGGCATTGTTCCTTAAACATATAATATTTAATTAGTGGGCTAATGCACTTAAAGAGAACCAAGGACTTTGGCTTAAAAAGAAAAATATTGCCCTTTTGTCCATTGCCCATTTTCCTCAAAAAGCGTTGTAGATATTTTCTCACTTAATTGCATTAAAAAAGAAGTATAGACCTTTATACAATGTTTGAAAGAAGTTGAAACACTAACACGGCTAAAGAAAGTCCTTTCAAAGGGAACATTGGTTTTTTTGTATGATTTTCCTTTATCCAGTTATTTCATTTAGCTTTTTAGTTATTGTTGAAGGTCTTCCGAGGCTGACCCTTGGAATTCTAATTAGTGCCTTCCAACTTAGTAGACTAACTTTAGACTAACTAAATTTGAATAGAAAAATGGAATTGGGCTAAAGTAGGTTTGGCATTTGTCTTGAAACAACATTCATTTGTGACATTTTACAGACAATTGTATCGTAGCATAACTGCTACAGAGATGAGGGTTCAACAAATCTTCAGCTTTAACAATGTTGTGACTGTATGTGAAGATTGTTTTTATTCTTCCACAATTAATGGTCCGTGAGAGGAGACTATTTTAACACACAAATCGTTTTGAGTGTTCCTGCAAGACAATCTACCAGTTGGCTAACAATACATGAAGATTGTGGGAACCATTTTCCCATTTACTGAAACTAATGACAACATCTTAACTAAACTTTTCAGGCATTGGAAAAACTCCAAAATCAGTAGGGCAAGTCATTATCTTGGATAACCTAATAACTGTTCCTGCTTAGCACAGAACTAAAACTCAATACCTCAGAATGACAAGGGAGGGTGATCATTGACTTGTGACATGTTTGCACTAGGGAAAATGTGAATATACATTTGTAGATTAGATTGTAGGTTAGATTATGTTTGTACTAGGGATAGCATCGATACGATACTGAGATCGGAAAATGGTCCGATACTGACTTAGCTGGATCGGTATCGGTGACAATTGGGCATTTGTAACCGATCCAAGGAGCTGATCCAATTAAATTAATTTACAAGTGTAGGTCTACTGTCAAGCATCAGCCATGTCTAAACTACATAGGCCACACTATCAGCAGCAGGTTTGCATTTAAATCCTAAAATATAGATTGGCTTTATTTTGCAACTTAAAACTTAAAAAAACTGAATTGTGCCATCTCTATTTGGCACACAATATGATGGGCCAAACTACACATTGATGTGTGTGAGATGATATCAGGTGTGATGACTTTCATCATGCCAATTTGACCTTGTGTAGTGTGATCGACGTTAAAAAACATTTTGACAACAGTTGACAGAATCAACATCCATATAGTGACAAACAGAAAACTATAGCAGCAGTCTAGCACCTCTAGGTTACTAATAGGAACATATCCATAACCTGCCTCAACATAAACGGTGAAGTCACTTGCACACACGTAACAGATAGCTTGCCTAAGGAGACATTAGCTGAATTTGAAAAAGTGTATTAGCTTACAATCGATTTACAAAGCACGCGAACACAGGTGCTAATTTATTTTCAGATTTTCATGTTTCCCTAAACAACCTGAAATGTTACACTATGGCTACTCTAAAATGACAACGGTGTGCTCCATGGTGTAAAATGTCAATCTTACTGATTAAATATGCCTTCAGACTTAAGGTCAAAAGTCTTGGTAATGGAAAGGTGAATGGCGAGAAGCAATAAGATGTTGTAAGCACCCCTGTCATTTGTGTCAAATCTTATAAACATCATCTTCAGATATAATTCCTTCCTTTCATCTAATTGGTTTGAAATGAACCAATAAGAGATCACTGTTCTGTCTATGTTAAAGGAAAGTGAAGTGCTTGATGCATGTATACAGTGAATACTGAATTTTTGCTGTCACTATAAAAACAATTTACTGTTTACCATATAGCTAAACAACACTACACCACACACACATACACAGATCCCTCTTTTTGGTCCTGTTTAGGCTATGGATCAAACGTGTGTGATTCCACAATCACAGCCTCCAACTGTATGGTATAGCACCATAGGGTGCAATACCATGTTGAAATGAATTTAATTAGAAGGTTTGTAATGGAAAATGGAGAGGGCTTTGATGCCTAATTGAGAGAGCCTCCCTGCCCTGATGCATCTTCTCTTTGTAATAACAATTTATAATTATCTTGATCTAAAAGAAAAGAATCAAAAGTTCTCTCTATATACGTTTAAACTTGGCTTTTAAAAATAAAAGGCACAGCTTGCCTTGAGGGCCCATCCCATGCAGTCAAGGCTTTTATTAAAGCAAGCGTGTCATTATGCCATCATCCCGACACTGTTATTGTATAGTAAGAAGTGCAGAAAGGTAAATTCAAAGCCTGTGTGATCAGCACTTAGTTGAGTCTCATCGTGGAGAGGTGGATCTAGAGAGAAAGTTTGAGGCGACTTCAAAAAGTCAAGTGGCGGTGAAACATCATCAGACTGCTTCTTCTGATAGTTCTAGTGTTGTGGTGCTAACTGTGTACTTGTGTACTCTGTTTGTGTATGTATATTGTGTATATTATTATTATTGTATTGTTGCATGGACCTATTATCAAATTATTTGATTAAATATTGACTGTTGTTCCATTAAAGTTGAACTCTACTCTACCATATGAAATTATTTGAAATTTTTGAAGGAATAGGAAAGGGCCTGAACTTGAAAATGAATTTCAGAGGCATTATTCACAAAACTGACCAACTAACTACTGTAACATACATGCATGTAGACTAGCACAGACCTAAGGTGGATACAGCACATAGTATATACGGCATTGTACATGCATGCGCAGAAAGTGCACGTCTAAACAGATACACACACACACACACACACACACATGCATACACACGCGCACACACACACACACACACACACGTGCATACACACAAACAAAGGAGATGTGTGACAACCTTCTCACCGCCCCTGGCGTGGGTGACGCTGATTTAGGAATTACAATTAGATTTACGATGTGGCTGCAAATGGCTGACTTCTCCATCTGTCTCTCAAGAGAGGCTCAGGCTGGCTGCAGCGAGTACCGGCGCCGACACACACACACACCCACACACACACACACACACACACACACACCCACACACACCCACACCCACACACCAAAGTGCAGTCAGAATGTGTGGCGCTACCTCATACAGGCACTCGCGCACACATGCATTGAAACAATAGGGTACATTTACGGCACCAAAATTCTTAAGACCAAGTGGAATAGATCAAATTTGGAAAACAGAACGCCTTGTGTTGGAAATCATTACATCTCTGGAAAGTGAGGGCACTATTTAGAGGAATTTAAAGAAGTGGAGGGCATATTCATATAGCTCTACCCATAACGTATTATACTGTACACATTGTGTGTTGCAGAGTAGTGCAGGAAACTAATAAAAAAAGCCCAGGCTTCGATAAATAATAGACTTGATCGCCGTACCCAATGAACTTATCTACAACATTTATTTTTAAAACAAACTTCCATACAAACATTTATAAACAAAAAGAAAGGATGAAGTGATACGTTTAAAGAACACCTCAGTCTTTATTTGTGGATTTCTTTCTTTTTTTTTTTTGATTGTCTTTCTCATGAAGTTGTACTGACATTTTTAGAGCCAGAGCTGGCTAATAAATACAATGAAATGTTAAAATGCACAGTTGAATTTCAAATACAATACTTTTCACAAAATGTGTTTGTGACCAGGAAAGGCATTTTCTTTCGGTGGTCACGACCAACAAGAAAATGCCATTATTTTTCTAGAGGTCAAAGGTGAAATGATCATTTTAGGCAACACTAGAGCTACATCAAAAGGAAAAAAAAATGTATTAAATAATGGTTCTAGATGGAAATATACTCGAGCCTGTGTTTAAGGCCTTCTGTATAATTCAAACAGGTAACTTTTGACTGATGTTATAATTCCCATGTAAATCAAACAGCAACTTCACATTAGTCAATACTAAAAAACAAAAACAAGCATTCGTATCCAGTGCTTCGGCTGTGTGTGACACACTGATAGAAAGTATTACACGTCCTATGATGAAAGCACTCTATATGTGGTTTCGTAGAGAAATCAACAGTTCTTTGAAAGACATATGACCCGGCTAAACACACCGAAATATCCTAACAGAAAAAAGAAGAAAAAGAAAAAAAAGCTCGGATGCCTAAAATGGAAATGTGTTCAAATTGGAGAGATTAAAAACAGAGATAGAAAAAAAAAACAGTATGTCTTCATAACAGAACGTGAAGATATTTTTAATAAACACTAAAGCGCTTGACAGAAGAGTGTGTATGTTTCCCCGTGTGCCCCCCCCAACTCTTAATAATTTATATATTTTCAAAATATACATGCAACATAAAACCTTTTATAAATGTCAGAAGCTGTTCATTTGTTTTAGTATATACTTTTTTAAACCCAATGTCAATGTATTCAATCATATAACAGCCTTTGCATAATATCAAATCTTCAATTCAAGACTATTCTAAAATTGTGTACATTTTGTATTGATTTAAACTACAATTCATCAAAGTACAGCAAAGGGATTGGAAAATACATTGAAAAATATCCATTCTACATCAACTTTGACTCAGTACAAACTATTAGTACAAAACATTTGAATGTACAGTATATTCTCAACTGTCTAGGTAAATTGACCATAAACCTGATTTAAAAGGACATTGGATGAGGAGCCCTGGAAAGTCAGCGCTGCGTACTGTAGAAATGCATTTTATCCCCTACGGTATTTCAGCAAAGTAATTGCCCTTAAGCAAGTATGAACACTGACTTATGAGAGCACTAAGATTTGTGCAGGCTGCCAAACTGCCTCACTACTGTAAATACAACATCTTGCAACTACGCCTAACCACCAGCAGAAAGGGGGGGGAGGGGGTTCCCAGAGACAACAACAAATATCTATGACTGAGCGAGAGATAGAGAGCGAGAGCGAGAGTGCGAGAGAGAGAGAGAGAGAGAGAGAGAGAAGCAAGCATCCTCCCTGAGGCTACCTGTGGCTGGGCTGGGGCAGTTTCCCAAGAAGAACTCAACTGATCTGATAAGAATGAGTGATTGTGTAAGACTATA
>JAODOY010020576.1:0-24999 GCA_025399855.1 Forbesichthys papilliferus
GGAGACGTTGCTCCTACTCCTAATCCTTCACCTGAGTGCGGAGACGTTGCTCCTACTCCTAATCCTTCACCTGAGTGCGGAGACGTTGCTCCTACTCCTAATCCTTCACCTGAGTGGCTGGCATTACTCCTTCCTCTTTCCCCTACAGACATATTACACTGCCCTCTCCCACAACCAAGTTATTTCTAACATAACCGATGATGTAGGGCAGACGTTTACTGCATGCACTTACACATACGCTTTTAAAGGGGATAAATCAACTATATCAACTATAATCAACTATAGGCAAATGCCAAAATGGTCTTTAATGTTAAGCCAGCACACAGGACATGGTAATTACACTTTAAAACGTGTCATTATAGAAATCATGAAGTTAATAATTGCATCACTGAATCCTCCAGATACTTTCAACATCCCCTTCCAAAGCTAAATGGAAGTACAGTAGTCAAACATGATTATGCAGAAATGATGCATGTTCAGAGATTATTCCATACTATTAAATCAACCACTTTAATGTTTCCTGCTGGATGAAAACAAAAGCACGTCCGGCTTTATGTAAGCCATGGCCTTAAAAATAGGCATAGGTTTTATGTGTTGGTTTGTTTTACAAAGGCATTGGACCCACAATTTCTAAAATGAGTCTGATTCAGTGTCAACTAACTCCCTTTTGGCGGTATTCCCTGCCTGAGAGATAATGAGAGGATGCAGGTTGCCCAACAACACACAGCTAGCCTTGTTTAGAGAATAAGGAAAAAGCAGGGCTACAAGGAAGAGATACAGTTTGTCCACAGATGTTCCATAAAACATCTGTGTACTGGCATCAATCTGGTGATACGCATCACAATACAGGGGCCACAATTCGATATATTGCGATACTGTAAGCAAGGAGATATATTGTGATTTCAAATTTGTGGAAAACTGTCATAAAAAAAAAACTGTCAAAAAATAACAGAAACACTTATGTAAACTTGATCAGGGATGGAAATTAGCTTTAAGATAAATCTGGTAAAAAGCATCTTTCCTCTCTTTTGAGCTTAATGTATTTTGAATATGGTCCCTTTGACAAATAAATTGAGTAAAAGAAATTATACATGTATACATTTTTTATATTTTTGTAATCGATACGATGATTTAGAGAATCGATACAGTATCGCAAAATGTAATATTGCGATACTCAGGTTTATCAATATATTCTTACACCCATATTCTACAACCCATAACAAACAGGCTATGCATGGAGAGGATACTGGCACAGCTGGGCTATAATTCACCATGGGTAGTTTATATCAGAACTACACCACACACCCTTCTCATTGGAAACTCTGTTATGGAGGCTTTGATGACAACAAGGTGAAGGTTTTCAATACCAGCTTGTCTTCAAAGAGATGACAAATCATTAGACCCTCTTGTTTTTCTAACATTTTTTAAACTATAATGTAGGCTCTTAAATGTGGACTTGTAATAGCTTGAAAGTATAGGTTTTATTTGTATTTTGGTTTCATTGTCTCATGTATAAATCTAAGACAGGAAACAGGAACTGACTGTAGTTAATGACACAAAGGTTGTATCTGAGCCCACAGCTCAAGCGTCACTAAAAAAAAGTATATAAAATGTCTAATTTCTAGTAAAAATATCTAACTACACTTAATATAAGACACAATTACCTAACAAGAGCTCTTCTAGCCAGATATGTATTATTTCAAGAAATCTTACAAGTAAATTTCCACTTGTTCCATGGGCAGATTATTTACTTATCATGAGCAAATATGGCCTTGTATTCATAATTTTTTTAACTTATTTTTGAAGAGCCATTTTTTGCAGTGTTGAACTCTCACCCACATACCATAGTTTGGGAAAAGAATATTCACCTTTATATTCATACTTAACTAAATACATTTTAGTAACACCAAGATTAACACTACTTAATCCTGGAAATCACGCGTCGTAAAATAAGATAGCCTTCCAGTCAATAGTCGGATTCATATTTACATCACTATAAGCAAGGTACTTTGTCACTCGTAAACCCCATCAATACCTGCCATAAACATGAGCCTCATACATAAATATCTACCCATTTGAACCCGGTTCAGACGGTCCAAGACAGGGTCGACATTCCCATTCCCCCCCGTATTCCCACTAACCATGTGCACCACCTCTGGGTAGATAGGTTCTGTGATGACATTGCGGTTGTGGGTGATGTACTCCACCATCTCGCTCAGCGCCGCCCGCTTCACCTCCTTCCATTTTAGGTCGCTCAGCGGGTCCGACAGGAAGTCAAACAGCACGCAGCACTGACGCAGCTTCTGGATAAACAGCTTCTCCTGCTCAGCCGGGGCCACATCTGGGGGGGGAAGAGAGAAAAGATCAGAGGACCAGTAGAACAAAAAGACCCAAAACATAACAAACGACGGGGTTAGAGATGAGAGGAACATGGGAGAATTTCTTGGGGAACCATGTACTGTGTTGGAATGATGCCGGGTCAAGGAGGACAGTGAAAGACAAAGGAAGATGAAGTAAACAGAGAAATAGGGAGAAAGGACAAATAAAAGCAACACACAGGCTATAGTTGTAATGGGGAGCAGAAATATACAGCGTGTTTACATTGGACACTACTTCCTGTCCAGGAGCCGTTTTCAGGAAGTGCCCATTACAAGCCAAACAACTCAACTGCACATCCAGCAACGCAAAACGAATGATGTGGCTCGCCGCTAACAGTATATTCCAAACCAATAACAGTAATGTGCAAACAAATATTATAATGGAATGCTAGAAGGCTAAATTAAGAGGATATAAAGTTGTTAGTACACTTCAGGAATTGCACGGGGATGAGGGGGTAATGGGTTTAAAAATGCCCGCCTATCCCTTGTGTGCATCTGGCACTGATAAGAGGCCTGTCAAATCAACATGCTTAGTTGTCTCCGTTGCTTGGCAACTGCCCTTGTACACTGTCCCCTGTATCCCCAACCTGCAGTCTCCCCTGAGCCAGAGGCCAGGTACAGTGTGGTGGTGATCTAACATTAACTGCTTCATTCCGGCTGAATCACAAACAATTCATGCACAACCCATGGGTGGGTCACCTGCTGCCATAAAAGAGGCGTACAGTATTATTATTATCAAGTTATTTCGCTAAAAGATAAGTCACAGAATTGATTGATGATTAGTCAGGGTACAGTGTGATATGATGCTGCTTCAACTAGAATGGAAAAGCCATGCTATAAAGACTAGGGCTAGAGGAGTCACCAATAAGCATTACTGTAATGTTCAGTAATCACTCGAAGAGAGGGCAATGTGTGCCTTATGTCAGAGATTGTAAACAGGGTCCTAGATGTAACAATAACCATATGTTGACCCCCCCCACCATCAAATAAACAAGCATCTTACTACAGCAGATGTAGGCTACTTCCTGTAGCGTGACATTTGCAGTCACCTGAGATTAGACATGGGACGATATGAAAATGTCATGTCACGATTATCCTGGCCAAAATAATTGCAATAGAGGATATTATCACGATTATTTATATTATTATTAAACTCTTAAAATTACACAAAAACATTTGTGCATAAACCCTAGGCCTATTCTATCTCAACTCATAAAAGAAATGCGAGCAAAAGTGTACATTTATATTTCTGTTGTAATAATTGATTCAACTACTGTACTCTTTCCTTTGCATGCATGTTGAGTGTAGAGAACTTTGAGATGTCTAAAAAGCAGAAATCTTGGATAAAAATGCACCAGAATGCAGGAAATTGTGTGTCTGAATCTCAACATCTCCTGGGGGAGTACCCCCAGACCCCACGTTTCATTGGTCTTCTGACCGCTTGCAACGTCCCTTATTTTTCCCCTTTTTATTTTTATTTGTGTGATTCATTTTGCTTTGAAACCAGTATTTCAACTAATTCGATATATCTTTTTTATGTGGGGGACACAATGGGCAAGCCGAGCCTTCAGCCATGGTGGTGATTGACTGGGAAGATGCAGGCTAATAAATACATTTGTAAATCAATATAATTGCACTGTACCATAGTACTGTGCACTGTACAATATAATTGCACTGTACAACTTGAGCAAGACAGCATTTTTCAATTCACTTATTTTTATATAATATTCATACTTATGTGAGGATATTCATGATTCAATGGCGTAGCCACGGGTATGCCTGTATCTAAAGAGGCAGCTGGCACACCCAGAAATGTGCCAGCTGAATGCAGAAACAGAATGCATTTTTGTTATAGCTTTACTAAAAAGGTTTTGTACGAAACGTACAGTAGGCTATTATGGTTAAATTACAATAGACCAATTGTTCATTCTAATTTTATTTAGTCAAAAACAACATCATCCACTACAGTTAAAAAGGGTATCTTCCGCGCAACTTCATTGACTGCCCCTGTGAGCATTACACAGGAGTATTAGTAGTAGCAGCAGACTGTGTCGTGCCCAAAAGTGGTTGTCCGATAAAAAGTGATTGCCGTCCTCATCTACATCTACTTTAATTTGAAACAGTCAAAACATGCAAATATAGGGCTAATCCTCAGTGGTAGGTAGTGTATGTATTCCTCCATGGTCTGTGCCCTAGATTATAATTGATCCATTCATTTTTTCCAGTTGTAGGAATATAACCATAAAATGCACTTTTTCATACGGTGATCACTTTTTTTGGACAATCACTTTTGGGCACGACACCTGTCAATGCAACATCTTCAGCAGATAACGCGACACTAGTTTAACTAAATGAAAGAACTCCCTAAATACTTCGTATTTTGATCGCATTGCATGTTACAAGCTGTTCCGTGATCATATCCTGTTCAACAGTCGACATTATACAGCAACAGAGCAACCATGCCCGTTTGCGTTTTAAAGGAAATTTACAAAGACTTGAGTCTATTTAACTAATTTAATTAGTTAAAGGATAACATGCGCCATTTTGCCATTTGAAGATGTCAACTTGCGGCAGGCTGTCAATATCATTTCAGATTTGTCATTGAATGCTAGTGTAGATTCTTGCCAAGTTAACTTAAATTTTCGTCAAACATCATCCATATCCAAAAGGTCTACGTGCAACTTCAGTGACATTGGAATAGTGGTGTTCGAGGTGGCACACAAAGTTTTTAGGCACACCCAGTATTTTTTCTTGCTCATCTCATGATTATCCCAATAATAAGCCTTCACCACAGTACGATTCTAGTCATTATTTTTATTGGGATAAACAATAATATCACATCCCTACCTGAGATCCAGGCATAATCAATTAGCAAGAAAACCTAATTAAAGTGGGGGAGACCGGGTATGGTTGTAACACTGTAACTTAGACGTTCTTAGACCTTTCATTGTTTACTACAAATGGCACCAATTCAGTCCTCTAAAGGAATATCACAGACCTCGTGAGTTGATGTCATACATGGTGTTCCATAACTTGTTACCATACCCCACTACTGGGGTAGGTTGTAACACATGCTGGGGTAAGTTGTAACAACTACGCAAAAGATGAATAATTGGATACCACACCATATATGCTTCAAAAACATGTTCTGGAAAATAATTTTGGCGAGACAGGAGGACAGCACAAATAAAATATAGTCCATATCTTTACATTTTGCAGATGGGTAGAATCTCTAAGAGAAGTTATCCTATTCAGACATAAGGGAGACTTGACTCAGTCAAACGTACACTTGCATTAGTGTCAGTTTCAACTTGGCCAATGTATCTTGATGACAGTGAGAGTTTGAGAGGGCTGTGTGAGCATCCATTATTTGTCATGAAATCGTCGGCAGCAAATGGTGTTATGGCTGTCAAACTGCAGAAAAAATGCCAGCGCTCATTCAACCAGAGACCCAAAGCCAATACGGTTTATAATCCCAAATTATTGTCATAATGTGCTTAAAATGAAAGATTATTCATAAGTCACATTATTACATTTAGTTCAGTATATTGTAAATAATGAATAAAGCATTTTCTAATTAACAAATAAAGCATTTTTGAATAATTATTGTAGGCTAGATACAGATATTTTACTATACTGTAGAAGACAACTGAAAAACGGCAAGAATATCAATATTCTTCCATGCTTGACATTTAAACTAGTCAACTAGCCTCCTGTCTCACTAGGGTGAGGCTTGTAACCATTTCCATGTTCTGGGACATTGCAGCAGGACCTAGAACGACAAGAATGTGTTGCCATGGTTGGAAAGTAACCCTTACCCACCTTACCTACAGTATGTCAGACATGGGTTGCTCGCATTACATTAGACAGCCTGTGTGTGTGTGTCATAATGTTTCAGAGCAGGCCTAAAATACACAGTGGTTTGTTGTGTAACAGATAAAAAGCCTATAGTGTTATGATGCCAATATTTATGTTACACACTGTGACTCTTATTACGGGAGCTCAGAAGCCTCGGAAAAGGTCTGACAGTGGGTTCCCAGGCTTGTGTGTGTGTGTGTGTGTGTGTGGAGGGGAGGAGCTTTACGAGGATTGAAGCAAGAGTTGTCTGCCCCTGTTAAAAATTGAACCTAGTAAATAATTGGAGTCACATGGGGGGCTATGGCACACAGGTCAAATAAAGACTAAACATGCCACCAGCCTGTTGTTAATGCTGTTTGGAAACAATGTAGTCTAATCAATAGTATCTGTTTATTGTAGAACTTAGCTATACTTATAATACTTGTAAACAGAATTACAGCTGCCATCCTAAATAATGCAGTAGAAGAAACTAAAACAGTAGCCTATATCAGTCTCCTCTGACTTCAAGACAATCAATTGAGGGTTTAACAAAAGTACTGAAGTATACAGCAAGTATAGCTAATTGTTAGACTTAAGGGCTAGAATTTTGTTGTTTTTAAACAATATCCTAACCAACAGCTAGCTCTAAGCTTAGTATTATTAGAATGACGCTTGCCTGTGAATTGTTAAGGTAGGCACCAATGCTATATGTCAACACTTGTAGACATTTTTATGACTGCCACTTATCCACATTGTTTATACTGTAATTGGTGCAACTAACTGGAGCGAAGTCATTCATTGCTACAATCATACCCCAATGCTAAATATGAATTAATACAACACGACTGAGATCTAGGTAAATCAACAACATCATAGTCTGAGAGTGAGAGAGAAAAATTTTTTTTTAAATAAAGAGGGACGAGACTACTGTACATCCATTCAACAAACAAGTTGCCATTCAGTGCAGTCGGCTGTGTGACTCCAATAGACAGCGTAATCAATAACTGCCCATGGCCTATCACACTGGACTGCACTGGGCAAACACACACCCATGCTATCAAACAGATTCCACACACACAAAGAGAGCTTGATGCTGCATTCGTAAGAGGTTAGTGTTCTGGCTTGTGCTCTGACTTGCATGGACAGGACTGTTGGGCTACTGCATAAGGCCTACTGTACCTTACAGGACTAATTCAGACACTTGATGGCTGAAGGTCCCCCACACAGCCAACATTATTTGCCCAATATGAGTTACTGGAGTATGACAGAATACAAATAAATACAATCCTGTATAACCAGGGATCAGATGTGTAGGGTAAACATTAGCATTTCTTGCTCAAATGGCTACATTTGTTTAGAAATTACTGAGACAACGTGCACAGATGTAGACAATTGCATTCATATACAAATGAAAGAGGTAGAGAGAAAACCCTTCCCTGGGCTATGACCTCACTTCCTTTGACATCACTGGGCTGGGGGAAGGGGGGGGGGGGATGGGCAACGACAGAAACAAGCTAGTAAAACCAGATTTTTATGTAGCCCTCCTGTGTCAAAGCCGCATACACACAAGCAGCCCTGTGTGCTGCTACTAATGCAATCGCGCTGCCTTCCAAATGGTACACAAAAAGCTGTTGATCTTGAACGTTGGGCCGCTGACTAACCAAACAGTAACCAGATCAGGGTTACAAGAGAAGAGCAGAGCAGAGCACACCGTTCTCTCCCTCTCTCCCCCTTAATTCCCTAGGACAATAAGGAGAAATTATTTTCCTTTACGTACCTCTGAAGTGCATAAGGGCCACCGGCTGAAAAGGCCCATTTGAATTAGGTGCATCCACAACCATCCTGTCTCCAGCTTTATTGCATGTCAACATCTAAACCTCGACCGGGAAGGCAAGCTACTCAGGGCGAGAGGCGAGCCTCCATTTTAGCGCTGGAGCAGATCAGAAAATGAAGCTCTCTGCTGCTGGAGGGAACTGGCTAGTTAGTGATGTCATCAGGGATGGAGCTCGCTGATTGGCTGAGGTAGGAACTCTGTGGCTCAGCTCAGGGAAAGGCTGCCGAGAGTGAGGGCGTGTGATTGGATTAGAGGCTGCAAGGGGGGCGGGGGAAGGGGGTGAGGGGGGGGCGGGACATGCAGTGGAATTTTGTTGTGGCCCCTCCTCCCTACTCTGGTGTCAGTCTTCAAGGGAGGCCCGCCTACGTACCTTAGATCAGATTGGCGGAAGCCTATTGCACAGTTTAAACATTAGCACGGTTTAAAACATAATCTGACCCAGGATAAGACACTAGGAGTGACTTACTCTGTGTGCATAGAGAGAGACCCTGGCTGAATCTTCAAAGTCTTTCATTGTTTCCTTGCGTCCTCTCTCTCTGTCTCTCTCTCTGTGTCTCTGTCTCTCTGTTTCTCTCTCTCTGCTTGGGTCTTTTCAAAAGGATGTGGAGGAGGAAGTCAGAAGGAAGGGGGGAGGGCCATGGCTTCAACAATGGAACAGAAGGAGACAAGGAGAAACAACATTGAAAGGATAAGGAGAAGACTTTTGAGACGCGGCCACTTCTACTCGTCCTGCAAACCCATTGGACTTTAAACCACAGTGTGAATTTTCACGATACATTGTGGAAGGCCACGCTGTACTGTATTGTAAACATGAATATGTAGAAAAACAATGTCAACTCACTTTTGAATGGATCTGAGATAATGTGAGAACTGGAATCTCATCAAGTCGTCTACTCTAAATAGTTTATTTGTACGAATTGTTTTACTGCTAAAGCCCTCGCCCTGCCTAATAATAACATACGTTTGCTTTAGTGATGCTAATCACTCATCTTTGCACTAGAAACCAGCTTTGTGTCTTGTACAAGTCTTTTATATAATAGTGTTTATTTCCATTTAAAAAGAAAAATATGAAGATTTTGTTAACATTATGTCCATCAATGTGTGAATACGTCCTACATAAATATGTATATGGTATAAGTTTCATACATAATCAGTATCACAAAAAATGTATTTAAAAATGTTGTTCACAAAGTAGAAGGAGTTGGCCATGTGTTCCTGCCATTTAGGTATAATTACAAATAAAACCTAACCCACATTATACAACAGTGAGTTTTAAAGTGGTTTGATTGGACAAGAGGCATTCCATGAGTGCCAATATGACAGTCTAACACACTGGGACTTTTAACTATGCATGTATCACTCCACTTTACCAGTGATGTTATAATAACTATTACTAATTCAAAAAACAACAAACTTCTGATAAGCTGTTAACGTGACTCAACAGATCTGACTTCACTGGCTGTGTGATAAATGGAAACAGGTAAATGTACACAACTACATGATGCAAACATGGGTGTATATTGGATGCAAACTAGCTGACCTGCGGTAACGTGACGTATCGTATGTAACAAGCTAGCGTGATGTTTAATATATTGATTATCTTTGGTACTCGTCCTGCGGCCTCATACCTACGACTGAATCCCAGACGTGTTGATATTCAGTCAAACGCACTACCTCTCGTGTGTTATTGCTTAAATGAATCCTAAGTCACAACATAACATAGGCCCTGACATATGTAGGCTAACCAAGCGTTGTTTGAGTCACATCCTCTGTGTCGATATGTTTGACAGGAGAGCACGCCCACAAGTAAATCGCACCAAAACCAAGCCGCTATCTTACAGCAGTTAGCCTAACAAAAACGAGGAATCTGTCAATTAGGTGGTGACAGTCCTGCATCAGATGCAGAGTTTATCAGTGAGGAGTTCTCACAGGCATTTGATCACAGCATGGAAGCTCAGCACCACCCCCCCACACCACCCCCCTCCTAAAGAGCTTCCATTACAGTACATTCCAGTTCCATGACAACTGTGTGGACAGTCTTAACCAGAGGCTGCCAGACCAGGATTTCACTAAGGTGACACTTTCTACCCATTGGCTGAAAGGAGTGGAAGCCATTTTCAAAAAATACAGATTTATCATTTTACATTCAAAAGGAGTTAAACTAAGATTATTAAACAAAGTATTTGAAAAGTTAAAAAAAAATCAAAGACGTGACTATTCTGAAAGATGGCTCGATGGAGTTATAATTTTCGACCACAAGATGGCAGCACAGCTACAATTCTGAGGTAACTGGGTCACTACTGCAATATGACAAGTCAGGATTACATGTCCACACCAAATTCAAAATCTAAATGACTTCCGTTACTTAAAGGTTCTGTATGTAGGATGCAAAAGCTATACCTGTAGTCTAGTTTCTTAGAAATGTCATAGACATCCTTCAGTCGTCAGTGGTTAAAATATGTTTCACTTATTAAATTGTTTAAAGATTGTTGAAGGCGCCCAAAAGATTTTGGACTAATAAGAGCCTCGTTACCCTAATTGGTCGGAAGAATCTACCATAACTGTCATTTACATTTACGGCATTTGACGCTTTTATCCAAAGGGACTTACATGTGGTACATTTGTCAGTAGTTATACAGGTCGTATACCAGCAATTATAAGCAAACAATATTCTAAATAGAACAAATGCAGCATAATGTCATTATACCTAATACTACATAATCAACAATATAAAATGCAATAGGTAATGGCCTAGCTAATAAAGTGCAATAGGTAATGGCCTAGCTAATAAAGTGCGTAAATATTTATTTATTTATTTTATTTGAATTCAGATGAGTACATGAGATGTAAGAGCATGAAAAGTTAAAAAGGGGGTTCAAGGATGACACTCTTAAATAGGAGAATGTACTACTGTAAATTGCATGTCAAACGCATGAATTGGTTTTTGGCTTGTTGATTGATACAACTGTTGCTAAAATTGCTATTCACTGACTTAAACGGACAAATCTAAAATATCAAAAATAGTATTCACAACTTTAGAGCTCTGGCAAATAGCCAGATCCAATCATGTGCTCATTTTCAATTCAACTCACGTTTTTGTCTTGATTCAGGTTATTAAGAATCAATGAGGGACTCTGTAATATATTATTACATAGAAATGACTACACTGAACAAACAGCAGTGTGTGAGTGAGCAGTTCACCGCATGTGACGCCTGTGTGCTAAAACCGATGAGTGCTCGGTAACCTGCCACAGTATTTACTTTTTCAGTCATTTATGTATCGTCGCTACAAGCTAGCTAGCCCAGTTCATGTAAGTCCAACTGCACAAACTGTGATCAGCTATGTGATATATCGCGTACCGGAATTAAGATTTGTAGTCTACCATCGAGACGATAATATAATAATGATAATTTAATATTTTATTGTATTTAAATGTATTTTTAAATACTAATTATCATTACTGTCTACAGTATAATACAGTTGTGTCTTTGTACTGTCATACAACTCATCCAGGTATGGGAACAAAGCTAGCATAGTATATTTTACAGGAAACCACTTAGACGAGATCCTGTCTGTAATGCAGCTTGTAAACAAAGAAGCCATGAAAGATTGATGTAAACGTGCAAACCTCAATCTCACTGTCCTATCATAGAATTATAAATAACAAATAGTAAAGAAAAACTAATGCTAAAACTGGGCTATATTCCTGTTAATCTGTGAGAAGCAAATATTGTATAAATGTTTAGTGCATTATACTGGTTCATAATGCAGTAATGCACATATTAGCCAAAATGATGTCCTACATCTGTCTATCCATCTTATTTTTGAATGCAGATGTACTGTAAGACCAGCCGTGGACTTCCGATCTAAGATATTATTACATATAATGCACGCCAGCAGCAAGTCTTTCCCACATGTATGAATAATTTACGAGTAGGTGGAGGAAATATTTTACAATGTTAATAATCAATAAACATCCCCTCCACCGGCAAACAGTGCCCCCTGTAAAGTAGATACTGTATGGTTTTGTATGATTTTAACTTGTATACAACATGGTGATATTTGTAACCCAGCAAACTGCTTGCCAGTTACAGTAATATTCAAGAAAGGTAGCAAATACATTATGGTCACTTCAGTATAGTTATTTTGTGCTGGCCACAGATCTCTTTCCACTAAGTCTAACCCATTGACTCCCCAGTCCCTATCATGTAATGTCTATCTAAGGGACAAACCCTCCACTGGACATGTATCCCTTTCTCCCAGAAGAACCGGAGGATGCAAGCGATCACCATCCCTGATAAACCCGATGGACAGTCTGCCGCACTATAAATTATGCAGTCGTCAAGGTTTAAAAGAGGGTTATGATGATACGACGGCACCATGAATTGTTAATGTGAGCCACTCGTCCATGTTGGCCGACCATGCCGTCTTATGTAAAGGTCATGTAGCGTTTTACAGAAACGGGATTCGACACTAATCCATGGCAAGCTGTCTGTTCTATGTAATCAATGAGGACAATACAGTACAGCTGAAAGCAGAGGTTGGTCCTGCTTGTAGTGGACAACAATGTAAAGTATGTGCTTGTGGAGGTGTAGAGTCCAGTATGGCAGATAACACATACACAAGACCTTATAGGAATTGGGTGGTTACAGAAAGGAGACTAAAGTATATTATATGATGCGCCGGAACAATAAATGACCCAATTCATACCAAAACAACACTGTTGTTTTTTTAATTTATGTAACTTGATACTTTTGTACCAAAACATTAATAATGAATAAGATCAAGGATTGTCTCCACGCAGTTTGTGAGCTACACCACGCGAGGTGCAGTACCTGCTAGCGAAGGCAACTTGTGCAGCTCTCGATTGGTGGCGAGGGGAAAACAAGAGGTGCTGAACCTCTTCTCCTTCCTCAGCGCTGAGTGAGCGCCCGGCTGCTTGACTCTCATCAGCGGAGCGGCGGGCGGCGTCTTCTTATTGGATCCCTGCGGAAACAAGAGCAACAGTGGAAGGGTTCCCGTTACTGCAGCAGAGGCAGGCCAGTTCCTGTCGCCAGAGAAAACTACGCAGGAATCGCAAACACTCCAATTTCAACATGCAGTCAAGCACGAGGAGAGGAAAGGAGATGAGAGGAGAGGAGAGGAGAGGAGAGGAGAGGAGAGAGGGAACTAGAGAAGGCAAGATGAGTTAAGAGGAAAAGTTGTGGGGGGGGTGTACCACAAAATACAGCCAAGCAGGTGTGTGCGTGTGTGTGTAGGCATGTGCATATGTGTGCGCGTGTCTGTGCATGCATGTGTCTGTGTGTGTGTGTCTGTGCGTGCATGTGTCTGTGTGTGTGTGTGTGAGTGTGTCTGTGTGTCTGTGCGTGTGTGTCCGTGCACGTGTGTCTGTGTGTGCGCGTGTAGGTGTGCACGTGTGCGTTGGTTAAGGGTCACATTCCTTTCCGAATCAGATCAGGTGATTCCCAGAGAAGAGAACTCGATCCTGTTCGGCCCAGAAACACACTGCGTCGGTTGACAGTGCGTGATGGCATTCGATCGACAGAATGATCCAGAGCAGACTGCGCTGCTGAGCCTGTCTATGAAAATAGGCAGCAGGCCCAGTAATCAACTCAATCGGTCTCTTCTGGTTCCAATGTACTGTGCTAACACACATCACCACGGACACACAGTGGGGTGAGCTATTTGTAAGGCGCAGAGCGGGCCTGGATGGCATAAGCACAATAAGAGTATTCACTTGCACTCAGGAGACACAGGGTGTTCGATACATAGAAGCATCATCAACACATAAGTCATGAGAGATCATTTGATAACGTCACATGACCATGCAGTCGCTGCTTTTAGAAGACTAGGATTCAGTTAAAACGTAGAATAAATGTTAGCATTAACACGCAAGACATATTATCTGAGCTGCAAACCTTTGGTGGTGTGAAATGTGCACTATTTTTGCACTGTAGTGTGTATACAAACAATGTGACCTCAATTTAGAGTGAGGGGTGGATGCCAGACAGAGTCACGCACACCCCACCATAAAGCCTTAGGATCCGAAGATAGCATACCTAAAAGTCCTAAGCAGATAAACCTGTTTGTTAATTACCCTAAACAACAGTTAACTTAGCAGTTAAATCTAAAGCTAACTGATTTGGTCTTCTTCTAACCTGTAGACTGGCAACTTAAGCGCTAAAATACAGCATGTGAATGTGTGAATGTCCATGTTCAAGTTTGCCTTTCCTTAAGAAAGAACGTACGGTACAGTAGCCTTTCCTTAGTAGGCTTGTAAAGTACACTCTTTGTTGCAAAGTTAAAATAAAATGGCATCCTTACCTCTTGCTCAATTGCAGGGCCATTTTTACTTCCAGATTTGTTCGATTTTCCCAACTTGGATGAGTCCTTAATAATAATACATGCAACATTAGAACATACTATCTTGCTCATGCACATCAGCCATTGAATCATTACCTAGCCATGTTTTACCTTTTCTTTTTTGCTCTTGTGTGGCATATTGAGATGTGGGTATCAATGACGGATTCTTATCTGACAGTCCCGCCCGGTCTCTGGTCGCCCTCTGACAGAGGAAGGCTTCCTGACGTGTACCGGTACCCGAACACCACGTCTGTCAACTGAACACTAGTTCGCCGTTGACCATCCGGCACACACCATGTGACTAGTTTAACCTTCAGATGATTTCATCCCATCGTGTCCCTCGTCTCTGCGGTAGCCGATAGTGGAAAAGAAAGATTGATAAAAAAAAGTGGATCCCGGTTAAAAGCTTAGGCTCGCAGTGCTGTGTGAGCAACTTAACGCTGCGTATCGTAGTCGACTTTCTGATGCTTCTATCCTGCGATTCTTACGCTTGACAAAAGAGGGCAGTGTTGCGTCGTTTAAAAAAAGATAAACTCATAACTATGGTGCGTTGTTGGTTTTGCTATCTAAATTAATCTTATCTGAACAATAGTGTGAAGAGATAGGTTAGGATTTGTTTATTTTACGTTGACATTACTGATAGTTTGATTTTTTTATGACCTCCTGTAGCCTAATTTATAACACAATTCGTCCATATCCATGGCGGTATGACTGATATACATCAGCCTAATTACTTAATTTTATTTGTCTTTCGTGTAACAATAGCCTTATCCTTCTTTCGTCTAGTTACTGCATGATTGCACTACAAGAAAAACGTAATTGCATTAAAATCAGTTTACTCTGCTTAGATTGAAGGAGACGTGGCAAAGTTTGGTTTGTCTGAGTGATGGCAGTTGTACGGTAGTCTATCAACAACACAATTAAGATATACGTAAGTATTTCTTCCTAAAATAAATCATTCTGTTTCCTCACACATTAACTCATTTTAAAAAATTGAGCCTACCTATAGCATGGAACCAAATCCAACGTCCTTGTTTGGAACAACTTTATTTTAATTTTTTGTATGGCTTTTAATTAATTTGTTTATTTGTTTATCTTTAATTAGTGCCATACAATTCACATGTTAGCCTACAGTATATCTTCTACTGTAGGCTATAATTGTGCTGCTGGTAGCCGGATGATCTCGTAGGATTCTTTTGTAATTTAACAGCTCACTTGTTTATTTAATCCTTGCTGGAATATAGGTTTACATTTGAAAACATATATTTGAATGGGAAGCTGGATAGCGACTCCTTTGAGCGTCCACACTGTGGATTGCAATACAAATGTAATTCATTGGGGTGGCGCTGTGGTATGTATTATATTTAAACAGTCCTCTCACTGACTGTCTGCCTACTGCTCACAAACCGTAGGCCTGCAGCCACACATGTCTACTTTAGCGTTTTCTAACTCCAATCCAATCCAATCCAACTTTATTTATAAAGCACATTTAAAGCATCCAGGTTGACTGAGCATGAGTGCTGAACATTAACATGAGTACACATTTACACACTAGGTTAATCTAACAATCAATAAAACAAGTATGACCATAATACAGCAATGTACAATTCTCAAACAGTTTTATAAGCATAAAGTAAAAGTGGGTTTTAAGTAGTGATTTAAAAGCAGGAAGGCTTTGGGCCAATCTGACTTGCAGAGGCTGTTCATTTCACAGTCTTGGGGCAGCGACTGAGAACTAACGCGAATCTATTGGCTATGATGTTAAATAAAATGCAAGTGTCTCAATGGTTACTTGCATGGTGTAGGCTTATACAACTGATAACATATTGTGAACTAAACTCCTTAGGAGAAGGCTACAACAATGAATCTGAGACAAAAGAATCATATCATTATTTGAAGTCCTGAGCGACAGTCACATGATCAGGTCTTCTGTTTACGATTTGGAGAAACAACTTTAATTGAGACTATTGCACGTAATTTGCCTTTTCCCTCCCCAAGGCGATTATGGTAATGGAATAGTATGTTCTCATTCTTCCCATGGCTTGCAATAACTGACACTTCAATTACAGACACTTATTCTACAGATTACTTGGCATTCACAACTATATAACGTATACATATCAAACACATTTGGCTTAAGTAAAAGTAGAGTGCGTCGATTGATGCATGCGTGATGCATGAGTGCGTGAGTGAAAGCTTTACAAACAGAATAAGGTTGTTTGCTATTGTGGGTGTTGATGATGTGATAGAGTGCATGGGTGCCCACAGTATACTGATTGGGTTAGAAGAATGTTCCACTGAGTCACTGTGTGTTTCTCGCTCTCGCTGGTCAGAGGATCATCATCCGCTGGCTGTTATTACGGGGCGATATGGGAGCATTCATTTCCTGTCTCTGCAACGAGAAACAATATTGAAAGAATGAAAAAAAAAAAGACGTCTTTTATATGTGCGTTTTGTGTGTGCAGGTGGGCGGGCTATGGTCGCATCACTTGCCGTGCCTGTATGTGTATAAGCGTGCATGTTTGCGTGTTGGGAGAGTGATGGTGACAAGGGGGGGGGTTGGGGTACAAGATATCCTATCTTCTCCTCTAGAGAAGAAATGCAATAACTGCAGCCAGCCAACTCGTGTAATGAAGACTATCACTGATGTGAGAAAGGATATGCAAATTCAACATTTCATCATAATAATAATAATAATCACACACAAACATTTTTTCTAATTAAGCCAGTCAACACTAATCAGCGACAGTAGGCTGGTTTTGTCTCGGTTCCCCAATTTAACCTTGTGGTCCCCGTGAATCTGCTGTACATCACAGATGTGTTATACAGCAGCAGGGGACACGCAGACACAGCTGATTAAAATGAATAACGAGTTGATATAGGTGTGGCGATTAGCAAGCGTTGGCAGTACGTCAATATTGTTGTCAGTGTTCTAAATGTGTACGGCATACAACCTTCATAGCTCCCAAGAAGAAGGCTCCTTCTTGCAAGTCATCACGCAACAAAAAAAAAAAAAAAAGAAAATGACAAATGTGTGTTCATTGCTTTTATAAGGGCCACATTTGCTGTTGCTTATGTACAATAGTATGGATAATTCAGACACAGCCCCATTACATTTCGGTGAATCCTTTCATCTTACTACTGCTCCTGCCTAACTAGAAAACGGTGATGTGTGTGAGCTGACAGTACACCAGCTTGTTCCACGAGCAGGCTGTCAGGCGATCGGGGGTGATGATTACGGGCGCTTGACAAAAGCTTGTTTATTTTTCAGAGAGAGAGAGAGAGAGAGAGAGAGAGAGAGAGAGAGAGAGATGGAGAGGGATAGAGAGCAAATGTTCTTATTTTTGTTTGTGAGGGGGGTATAGAGACAGTGAGAGATAGAACGTTATAAATTGAGGGTTGCAGTAAGGGGCAGTGATGGATAGATGAAAAAATAAGAGAGAAAGGTCGCAGAGGGGTGGTAAAGTGACCATGGTTGGATTTAATCACAGTGATGTGTCACGGGTTCAGTGATGAACACACACTCACACACACACACACACACAGAGACAGACAGAGACAGACATGTTGAAATTGAGACAAAATAGTGCTTTCATGCTCACGCTCACTCACTTGGGTCTCTATCACTCACTTGCTCGCTTGCTAGCTAACACACATTTGCATTTAATGCGTTTTCACTTTTCAGTCTCACTGCTTTGGGCTTTTGGACGTTCTTTCACAGAATAATTGTAAATGTATTATAACAGTTAGTAGTGGTTGACCTCCTGTGTCAGCCAAAAGTCTTTATAATTCATTAAAAATATATTTATGGATTTCAGGTGTGCACAGTATGTCGGAATCTACTGTTCTACTGCATTAAGAATACGTTTTACTTAAGCTTTATAGTTTGATAGTTTAGTTCATTGTATTTTACCATTTCGTCATTTGCTTATTTTTGAATTCTTGTAAAATGCAACAATACTGTAAAAAAATGTAATATTATTGTGTTTTGATCCATGTTTACATTTTAGTAGCTTGCAAATCTAACATCTTGTTTTTTGTTGAGCGCTATACATCACACCTGCAATCAATCATACGAACACAATCTGGATTATTGTATGCATGAAATCATAGCTTATAAGCGTCATTCAGCAAGGAAATCAAATATACCCTTGTATATTTGATTTACCAATTAAATATGCAGACATTAAATAATATAAAGTACAGAGGTTATGTCACGGTTAAGTGGAGGCAGCAGAAACCAAACACAGGTTGGAAGTTTAACAATCTTGGTTTTAATTTTAAAAAAGCAAAGCACTCACCACAACAGCAAATAATAACCGACAAAGACCAGGAGAAACAGGAGGTTACATATACTCTGCCTAATTAGGGGACTGGGCACCAGGTGTGTGTAATGACACGACAAGCAAGGGAGTGAAGGGAAACCCCAGGAAGCATGGCAGGGCCATCAAACCATGACAGGTTAAGTCAGTTGTGTGTGTTCTCATACCTCTCGCATGCCCCATTGCATGGAATCATTGCTGCAGCAATGATTTCCATTCATTGAAAATTAGAAGCTGCATGGCAGTCCCTCCTGCAGATCTGAATAAACTCAACCTTGCTGTTTAATGAAATAAAGACAGGCTGTCATGTCTAATTGAAGTAAGTATTGGCGACACCCACCTCAACTCATGAGCAGGTGGTGGGAAAAGTGTGACGACCAACGATAAAAATGTGTTGTGTTGCTTTGTGTCATGTTTTTGAAAAGGAATCCTTGCTGTGTTCTTATTGGAGGCAGAAGTACATAAATAATGCTAGATAGAAATAGTTTCAGGTCTCCAGGGCTTATTTATATTGATACAGTGTCTATTAATATAATTTAATTGGGCTCATCTGTGACCCTATATGGATTTTATTTCACCTATATATTCTCTGTTTCAAAACCACGGAAGTCTTAGTTATCCCGTTAACTCTAAAAATAACATAGTACCAATGCTCCAAGGGCCAGGGATTTGGATTTGAACCAACTCTAACCTGTATTTTAGATTTATTCCTAGATATCACCATGTAACTAAGACTTGATTTATTATTAAAATTTATATTTTAGTACATTTTCTAAAAACTGCTAGAATTAAACATGTATTAAACCCTCCACTAGCTCTCTTGCCTCAAAATTAAGTCCTCACGCATTGGGCATGAAATAACTCTTTGTTCGTGGTACACAATAATGTAGGTGCTTACTGATTTAACTTATTTAAAGAAACGGTGCTGTGACTTACTTACTTACTTGAAGAAAAACTGGGCATGTCTACACAAAGTATTGTACACACCCAGCCAGTCATCCTAAGGTTTAATTCAGGCCGTTCAAGTGCTCTATTTGGGAGTGTTAGTTGTTATTTCCTCCTATCGGGGGGAGACCTTTGATTCATTTTGAATCTACAAAAAGGATAAGGTTTTAATTTCATTGTTGCTTATATTTCTATCATCTGATTATTTTAACCATTTTCATTAACTTATGTAATTTCAGTATAATGTTATGTATATATATATTGTATTCCTTGCATGTGTTTTAGATTTATTTTTATTTTATTTTATTTTTTATCTGATTCCTTCTGTTTTTCTCTGTATTTCTGCATTTGTGTATGGAAAGCACACCTAGTGCACAGTATTCCCTCTCTATAAAGCACTTTGAACTGCAGTTCTATATGAAAATTGCTATATAAATTAAGATTATTATATTATTATTATTATTATTATTATTATTATTATAATTATTATTATTACTAGACAGCATTTAACCAATCGGCTGTTTTAAGGCTTTAATGCCTCATCTAGCTCTACCACCAGTTCGAAACACGCTTAACCTCAATGTCATCACACTAACCCACTAGGGGTGGGGGAAAATTTTGATACAGCATATCGCAATATTTCCGATGGCAATACTGACAGACGCCATGTATCGCAATTTCATTATATAAATTGCACATGAGAATTTAACTTGGTGTTTACAATCAGTCAGTCAGTCAATTAGTCGGTTTGACAATCACATTTTGCACCAATGCATGAGATGAACAAACTGATGTTGTCAAAGTTTTCCTTTGAGGACATACATAATTTTATGTCGGAAAAAGTAATAAATTGCAAAATATCGCAGAATATCAAAATATTTTTAAAATCCCAATAATATCGTATCGTGGAATATGTATCGTGATAATATCGCATCGTGGGGCCTCTGGTGATTTCCACCTCTATAACCCACCCTTATTGGTCCGCCAGCAGGGTTTCCAGATTATAATCTCAGATATTTTTTGTCTGAGAGCAATAGTCAGGTGGAGCCAGGCTATAGTAGGACCACTGCAACTGGCCCTAGGAAGCCCCTCAGCTCCTTTTCCACTTAGCTTCCTCCTTTGACATGTATTCCAGCAGGATGTATTTTTGGGTGTCTCTCTTTCCAGGGAGGCACTGATGATGATGATGTGGTGGATGTAGCTGTTGATTATTTATTTAGTGAGCTGATCAAGCTGCCAGCCACAGAAGTGCCTGTGGGCCCTTCATCTTATGCAAGTCCTTCTTTGATAGTTCCTCATCAACTCCACTGGACAGTTTGGAGGGGCTTGTTTCTGTCCCCTAGAGCGACAGTGTAAGTAAATTATTTGTATGGTAATGTTACGGTGCTGCGTTAAACGCGTTGGGTTATCTATCTCACTAGTGAAGCGTCTTTTTTGATGTGCATTTGTAACGGTGGCCAGCTGGTAGCTGCGCAGGAAAATTAATCCTCACTCTCCGACACCTCAAAGGATGCTCTGATCACATGGGCCAGGGCCGATTGGTTTTGGCCTGCCTTGTAGAGCAGCAGCTCTCTGCGTGGGAGATCGATTCCCGGAGGGAGGTGGGTGATCTTTGTCACACATTATGTTTATATTATACGAGCGCCATTATATTATATGAACATTTGAAATTATGAATGCTCTTTCAGGACTGCCGCTCCCCCACCGCCCCTAACCCGACATAAAAACAACAATACATGATTAATAAAAATAACTATTTGGCTTAGTGGTGAGTGCAGACGCAGACAAACCGAGCCACTAAAACAAGAGAAGTTGCATAATGCCAAGACTATGCTGCACATTTAATGTTTCCTAACAAGATGCAGTAAACAAGCCTTTTGCCAGCGCGACCAGCAACACAGTGAAACAGGCTAACGCATAAACAATGACCGACCACAAACAACAGACAACCCCAAGCTGTGGTGCGTTATGTTACTGGGTTACTGGGTGGCCGTGTGCCAGTGGACAGCACAACAGCGAGATTGGACTAGAAAAGGGCAGGGGGAAGGAAAGGTTGGGGCATGATTCATGATTGAGCCCCCGGATGTTACACAGGCTCTATAGCTCAATTACTTCACCCACTCGTTTTTTCCACTAAGCTTCTAAACACTAAAACTAGATGCATGAATAATGTTTTAAGACATTAACTCATTAGGGTATACAGTAGGACCCTTGGGGAAATATCTATTATTCTCCACTATCTGACATTATCTAAGAGCTACTTGTAAACTAGAAATTAATTAAGAACTGTTTGATCAGTTACCTCCATCACTGACATAATGGCTACAGCATGTACTGTACTGGCCTATTGAATCTCCTTTTTAGATTGACAGACTTCTAGACAGCCTTATTCAGTCTAACCAATAAAGGCATTTTCTTTAATCAGAACATATTCTTCCCGCCGGCACCAGCTGTCCTGCTGTGTTTTTGCCTTTAGTCGTCAGACTACGTCAGAGTGATTTATCGAGATCCTCATATCAGTGCTGAGGATGTGATGGCTACGTGCAGTATGGTGTCCTATATACTGTATTTATAAAAACACTTTAAATGCACTATGATCGCACTAATGCCTTTTTTGGTGCACTATTGTTGCACGTTAGAGCATGTTTTATTTAATTGAGTGGACGTCTCATAGGGGTTCATTAAAGCACATGCAAACCATTTCTGGCATGGGTGCAATGTACAAAAATACAATTATTAAAAGTATTTCTAAAAAAATGCTTATATTGGTTTTAATGAACGTATCGATGAAAGCGAATACAAATGATGCTCTTCATACTGTATTAGCAATTTTCATGGATGATCTGACCCAGAGAAGCAGAAACTTGCATCAGAAAAGCAGTGCTTCTAATCTCAATACCCTCATCCTTCTTAATGTACCACACCATACAATCCCAACTCCTCTCATACTGATCATCTCTAATATACATACGCACAGTAAATGATCCCCTCTCCTAAAGTATGTCAGCAACATTATGTTGATTCCTTTCAAATGTTTTTATTATCTTTAATGGATGTCTGGTTTTATATAACTTGAAATAATGAATGGATATGACCAGGTCCGCTGTGCCCTGTTCAAGTGCAGACACGCATGCAAAGATACGATGTTGCAGGTTAATTGTTTACCTTAAGCTTTGTGCTTAACTGGTTGAGATGATGATCATACGCGCAACTCTTGCTGCCTGTCTCCCAGCGCTGCATAGCTAAGGCAGGTCAGACATTGCAGGAATGAAAGGAAACCCCGATGGGAGCTCTGTGTCTGTCAGATAGCTGTCGAACAATGGAAGACGCTGAGCCCCCACATCACACAAACAGGTATCCTGTGCAAACCTGTAATTGAAAGGGTTCTGTCTCAGATGAATGTATTCTGCATTTAATGCTGACAACATCAGCTATGAGAAAGAAATATCAATTGACAATTTCATGACAAAATTGTCTTTTGCAAAATATCCCATTCAAATGAAAACATCAAACATTTAACTAATAACACATGAAATAATTTAATAAGCATTCCTCATAAATCCAGAAATGTCCCTGTGTTGTTACACATTTGTGACACAGACTATGTGGAATATAATAGAAATGTGTACCTACGGAATTATTTTAACATTGTATTTTAATCTCTGTCTCACCAGTGGCTCTATGGTTTTAAACATGTTTAATGTTTCTATTCTATATGACTTTCTGCCACTAGGTGTCAAACTAAGCACACCAAGATCTCAGACCAAAACAAATGCTCCATTGACCACACACACAGGCGTACACACACTCACACACACGCACATGCACACACACACACGCACACACACTCACTAACATGCCAGCCCAGCTCTGAAAACATAACATAGGAGCTTGAGAAAGTGTGATTTGATTATCTGCTCAGGATGTAATTAGGTTACCCCACTGTGTGCTCCAATGGCTGTGTTCCTGACCCTGGTTCCACTGCTGTGTTGCTGACCCTGGTTCCACTGCTGTGTTGCTGACCCTGGTTCCACTGCTGTGTTCCTGACCCTGGTTCCACTGCTGTGTTGCTGACCCCCGGATGAAGTTCAGCTCTGTCCCTGGTCCCTTTTCTGTTCCCGTCCGTGGCTCTGCTGACTTGACCTGACTGTTTGTGGCTCAAGTGTGGCTTGAGTTTCTGTCCCTGTCAGAGAGACCACGTTTCTGTTCCCTGATCCCTAGCCGGCTTTGTGTGAAGCAAGAGCTGTCCCTACAGCGGGATACTGTCATGACTGACTATCTCCAGAGTTGTCCCTGTGTCTCTCTGCCTGCACTTCTCCTCCCAACCTGTGGATGTCCTCGCTGTCTCCCCAGCTTCATGTGTGTTAGTCTCACCTGTTCTTAATCAGTAATCATCCGTCCATGTGCTAAATACCCTGTTTTCTGCCAACCCTCGGCTGAACCATTTGGCTATGTTCCCTTGTCTATTTGTGTGTTTTGAGGTCCTGGTCATCAATAAACCATTATATCAACAATATTTCTGCACTTGGGTCCTCAATACCTCCTCCGGACGTGACAATGTATTTACATTACATACGCTACAGAATATGGTTGTTTGCTGCTATACCCTGCTAAAAAATCTAGCATTGCTGGTCACCAGCATAAGGTATGTTTTACATGCTGGAACCAGCATGGAATGCTGGTTTGCTGGTACCCCGGCATCCCATGCTGGTTGCTGGTGTGCTGGTCCACCAGCTAGACCAGCACTACACCAGCACTAACCAGTATGAACCAGCCTGGACCAGAACAATACCAGCACTAACCAGTATGAACCAGCCTGGACCAGAACAATACCAGCACTAACCAGTATGAACCAGCCTGGACCAGCATTATATAAGACCTAACCAGTATGAACCAGCCTTGACCAGAACAATACCAGCACTAACCAGTATGAACCAGCCTGGACCAGCACAATATCAGCCCTAACCAGTATGAACCAGCTTGGACCAGAACAATACCAGCACTAACTAGTATGAACCAGCCTTGACCAGAACAATACCAGCACTGAACCAGCTTGGACCGGCATGGAATTCATGCTGGTTTATGCTGCATTTTTTAGCAGGGTATTAATATTTAGAATATCATATATAGCACCATTAACATTTATTTTAATTATTGTAAAATCCTTTTTTTGGTCTAAAACCACACATGACAAAGAATCACGTTTGCACAAGAAGATCGTTCTGGCAGAGAGACTGCCATTTATTTTGAATGTTTTTAAGCAAGTTTAAATGAGTTTAAGGTAGAGCTATAACTTAAGTGATATTTGTTATACTGTAA
>JAODOY010020587.1:0-24999 GCA_025399855.1 Forbesichthys papilliferus
AGAGAGAGAGAGTTATAATATATTCTCCTGGATAGTGAAGAAAAACACCATGGTGTGCATTTGTGTGTGTGTGTGTGTACGTGTCCGTGTTTCTGTGATAAATTGACTTCTAGCCTTTGTAACAAAAAAGGAAAAAAGGCCACAAAAACAGTGTTTCAGTGATGCTCAGACCATCGTCCACCCCAACCTCTCTCTCTCCCTCCCTCCCTCCCTCCCTCTCTCCCTCTGTCTTGCAGCCATGGCACCAGTCACTTGATTCTCTCGCCTCCTCCACCACCTATTCCCACACTCTCCTCCCGCTCTCCTCCCGCTGCCTTCACTTCCACCCCTCCCTCCTGTCCTCTCTTTTTCTCCTGTCCTCTCTCTCTATGTCTCTCTGCCTTCCACCCTCCCTTCCTTGAAGACTACTTGCCATTCAGTTCAGGCAGACTGCAAGCTGCAGGCAGCATTTCTATCCCCTCCCATGCTACTGCTGCAGTACAGGTGTCTCTCTCTCTCTCTCTCTCTCTCTCTCTCTCTCTCGCTCTCTCTCTTGCTCTCTCGCTCTCACTCTCGCTCTCTGGCCTTTTATCTATCACGCTTCTCCTGATATTGAACCTTTCCATTGACTCATTTTCCCATCCTGCCTTTTTTGTTATCTTTGCATTGCCGTAAACTGTGTTTCATAAACGGTCCCGGCCCGCATCTCTTCTCTGCGATCCATTATGTGCCAGGCAGCGCTGCTCTAACTGGGCGGCGCGTGTTTTAAGGCACTCGTGAAAAAGCAATGCCTCAGTGAGGCGGACACACCGATTGGCCTCGTCGTGGCTGAGTTTTACGATCCCTTCTGGTTTGAGGCTCGTTTCAGGTTGCACTTAAGATAAAACAGTGAGTGTATTTGCAAAAGTACCGGGGCCCTCAATTGTTGAAGGTACTAACTTAAATTAAGTGGTGTCTCTCTGAAAAATGTAGCCTGTTTAAAATGTTAACGATACCGGTACACGGTACACGGTACACGGTACCTGCTGGTTCAACTGACCTTGTTATCTTTTGTTACGTTGAAGGGATAAGTGAAGATACCCAGTCAGACATACTCCATGTTGGATTGTGTATTTATTCAGAAAGCAGGTTATCCTTTCAGAGAAGGAATAGTAGGAACTAGAATAAATGGTTTGGCTTCCAAAGGCAGTGTCCACTCCATTTACTTGTGTTAATATAAAACGCAAAGGAAAGGAAACGGTCCATCTGAACTTTTATACTGACAGTCTTGTAGTACATAAGTGCCAGACTCAATTCACAATAAAGGTAAATGCAGCGTCCGTCTCGGTCTGGCAGGGTTTTTTAAAGGTGCACTCGAGATTATTACGGTAATAAAGCTGACTGGTGATGTGTTTGCACCAAAATAGCCCCGCGTTGCTTTCTTCTCTCGTTGTGAAGCAGGGGCAGCACATTAAACATGTTTGCATTAGTTCTGCCCCCCACCATCTTGTTTGTGCCGTTGACTTTAAGCGTGCCTCTCCGTCCTGTGTCTCTTTCACATTTCCCCCCCCATATAAAACCTCTCGCTTCCCGCTTTTTCCCGACGATGATGAACCAGATGTTGCCTCTCGTGTGCGCCCCGCTTTGGCCACCGACGCTAATAGCCAGCGACAGGCTCACAGCGACGAGAGGAATAAGCTAAATAAGCGAGCGCCGTCAGCCATTAGACGCGAGAGAGAGAGAGAGAGAGAGAGAGAGAGAGAGAGAGAGAGAGAGAGAGAGCTTCCATCCACCCCAGGGTGGGCCCTATACCCGGCTGAAGTAACTGGCGCTGATAGGGCAGGGTCTTATACTGTATGTCAGTGGTGTCGGTGGTTGGTGGGTACAGGGGGATGTTTCAGGTCACTTCTACACAGGTGCTGTACTGTAAAACCATTATATAATAACTGTGCTAGAGTGGGAAGCCAAAAGTACCTATTCAGAAAGAAATGTCTGTGCTTGTACCATTGAAGCCCTACCAGGGGGAGGTTTTATCGCCGAGGTTACGGAGCACTGAGGAAGGCTTGCAAGAGTACTCGAAGGTGGAAAACTAAACACTTTATTGTAATGCATAAGAAGAAACCATGAAACTTAACAAGAAAAAAAATAAAAGGTAAATGTGTGTCTTTCTTGCCTTGTACGGTATAAACACATGGGTTTGAGGAAAAACAAAACAATGCCTGTCCTTTACGGTTGGCTTGTTGTTGATTGAACAGTCCCAGACATTGCTGTTAACTGTACTATTAGTAGTAATCGAATGCCTCTTGTTCAATCATATTACTCCCCATCCAAACCTTTTCCCTTTGATGCTACAACCGAGACTTTAACCATTCGAGGGGTGAGAACCAGTAAGTGACATTTCACAAATTTTACAGGAGAGCCAAAACAACATTTTAATGTTTAATATGCACCTTTTTGACACCAACATTTCATCCACTTCATCTAAATGCATGGGCCCATCACATCACAATATGAACATTATATTGTGATGAAATAAAAATATAACATTCTTTACAAATATAAATTTCTCAATGTAAAAAGGCACCTTTTGGCACCAACTGGCTTAGTATGTTCAGTATTAATGTGTTTAAGTATTCTTTCTTTTGTTTTAATGAATAACTGATTAAGAATTCACTTTTAGCCTTTTGGCAGTTAGAAAGAGATCATCAAGAGATTTAACATGATATATTACATCTCCGTTTCACCCAAAATGTCACGTACACCCCTCTGGTTCTCACCCTTCGCATTCAAAAGTTGCATTGTAACTAAAACACTTGGCAATAAATTAAAATATTGTAATTGAAAAGGCACATAAGAATAAACAGTAAATCACCAAAACATATTGTTGTTCCCAAAGTTAAAGCTAATTTGAAAACATGTTTCAATGCCAATTTGTTTATTTTTGTATTAATGTATTTTGTATTCAATACCAATTTTATTTATTTTCCTCAATGCCAAATCTTTTTTTTTTCCAATCTCTGATATAGCGCTGTAGTTCCTCCCCTCTTCCTCCTCCGTAAGCCAAGCAGTTAATAGCCGTTACACTTTTTAAAGTTTCTATTAAGCTACATATTTTAAAGTTACGCTTACAGGGAACCAGCAACACATTTATTAATTCATCTTAATCTACATAAGGTTCCACATAAGGGGAACCTTGTTATGTTCTACTTAGAAGTAACCATGGCACCACGGCAAGTAAAGGGGGAACACAATGTATCTAAATGAGGATCGAGGCCAGGGGTCAGCAACCTTTGGCACGAGTGCCACCATGGGCACACGGTAGCTTAACCAATGGCACTCTGGCAATAAGTGTCCAAGAGAGGTTTCATGGAGATGTTCAAGCACACTCATCCTCATGCCACATAATGTTTTTCACAGACATTAGCAGCTGTGTGACCTGTTCTTTAAAGTAGTTTGATTGACATGCATCCTCACCCCCATGCAGCAAACCACCTGCCTCTGGCTGGATAGTAACACTGTTGGAATGGGCTCGATAGCATGCCGGCAATGGCAGCATTCTTGTATAGTTCTCATATTTTGTTGTTGCTTAATTCTCTTGTTTTGATGTGTGATTTGATTTGTTTTTAACTTCCATTATTACTAAGTGAAGTTTATAGCTGATAACCAAGATTGTTGGTAAAGATTAATTATTTAAACTCAGATGTGGATGTTTCCATAAGGATGGCAGCCTTGTATCATAGTCTAATATACAATTACAATGTCCTCATTGTGGGAGAACTTGTATTTGTATGTTGCCTTTAGATGGAATACAATGACAGATCCCTTGGATATTACATGTTGATGTAATGTCATAAATAAACGTAACCTTGATATGGCACACTGATCAACAAGAACATTTGATAAAGGCACTTCATATCAAAACGGTTGCTGACCCCTCAGCCACCCCACATCCCACTGTGCCTCTCTCTCTCTCTCTCTCTCTCTCTCTCTCTCTCTCTCTCTCTCTCTCATATAATCCAAACCTACAGGTGCACATAGCCTCTTGTCAGCCCCTTGTTATCAGTATAGCTGGGGCTGACCCCCCCTTCACACACACTCTAAACCGGCGGCAGAGCAGACAGGCATAGGAACCACTCTAGCACAGTAATTGGAGCTCCCGTCGATGGTTAATTGAATTGACAAAGGGTCCGGAATTGAGATCATTTAACACATTGATCTCAGGAGACAATGAGACAATGCTGTATGTCTCATGCAGATGGGGGGGGGGGGGGCTCTTTGCTTGGCTTTGTATGCGCCAAAAAGTCTGCTCAATCGCTTTCATTAGCTGTCCCAACGTGGAAACCCCTTCACTCCCCAACACACAAACACACACACACACACACACACACAGACACACACACACACAAAGCTTTGCAGTTAAGCTTTTCAACTGCTTTCAAAGTCAAATGTGTGGACCACCCCGTCCCTCTATCGCGGGACATCAAATAAGTGATGTTGTGGGTGCCACATTGGCCAATTAGCCAAGCCATGCAAGGTTCCACATGGCTTACACATACCCACGCAACAATGAGCAGATTCCAGACGCACACAACACATACGGTTAGCAAATGTGTCCAATGGTACGCCAGGCCACCACATTCAGTATGAGGAGACAGAGTCTAAATGCCCCAAGCAAAGGAAGAATAGGCCCGTGCTCTCTGTCCATTAATTCTGCTCACATTGTCATTGATTTGCTGTTGTGGTTGGGTCTGTCTGCATCACACGCTCCCTATTATACGTTTGCCTGGTGACCAGGCCAGGCTGAAGTTATTTTAGTCTGGTTTCTTAGCTTGTGCTTCATTTAGCAACCTTCAAATGATTAGCATAACGACAGACAAAGGATCACTTATATAACCCAGAAATCAAATCCAACAGTTGAGAATAGTATTATTGATATTGTATGGTAAGGACATTCAGGACCATGAAACCATTTGTTTGATGTTCGAATAGGGGTAAAAGCATTGCTTTGAATTGTTAGGCTGTTATCATTGCACACTGTATATTCTCACTCATGATTCCAACTAGCTAATAACTAGTTGTAATCCTCTGTCTGGCTGAAGAGGTGTGTTTGATTGCAGTGCATTTGCAAAACAGATACAGCATACAGTTGGCAGTTCTACCTTGAGTTTAAGCAATTTGGTTGTTTTTAATCACACACAAACGAAACACGATACAAAGGTACAATATCTCCCTCCGGACACCTCGACCTGCGTTTGGCAATAACAGGGTTTGAGGAAAAGAAAGCAGGACGGATATCCAGCGCTGCTATTTGCACTAGCACAACAGTGCTCTCCAGCTCCAGATGCTTAAAGTGTGGGGGGGGGGGGGTTCCTCCAGCACGCACTATCTGCCAACTGCCAGTCTCCTGAATAGGCAGGAATAACTGCACAAGATCTGCTTCCATTGCCTTCGGAGCTGCATGCTTATTTCCAGCCGGTATGTACACCAATAATGGATGTGAACAGTCTGCCATTGCCTTTAAGAAAACCCAACTGGGATGTAGAAATACAACAGCAAACACAAAAAGCCCAACATGCACATTCCATTATGTTGCAGTCAGAAACGATACCATCGAGTGGGGGTTGGGAGGGGGATTGAGTTGCTGTCTTGCCAAGATTTAAGTGACTGCACATAGCTGAGCACGTGTTTGGAGACGCAAGGGGCACCTGGAGACTCCTGAGAGACTACTGAGAGACTACTGGGAGACTCCTGAGAGACTACTGAGAGATTCCTTGGAGACTCCTGAGAGACTCCTGAGACTCCTGAGCGACTACTGAGAGACTACTGAGAGACTCCTTGGAGACTCCTGAGAGACTCCTGGAAACTCCTGAGAGACTCCTGGAGACTACTGAGAGACTCTTGAGAGACTCCTGAGAGACTCCTGAGAGACTCCTGAGCGACTACTGAGAGATTACTGAGAGACTCCTGGAGACTACTGAGAGACTCCTGAGAGACTTCTGAGACTCCTGAGCGACTACTGAGAGACTACTGAGAGACTCCTAGAGACTCCCGAGAGGCTCGTGAGACTACTGAGAGACTCTATGGAGGGACTCCATAAAGAGACTCCATGAAGCCATAATGGTTTTCCTGATAAACATGTAGGAAACTACAGCTTGACTCCCTCATGTGCCTGACATCGCTTGCTCTCTCTCTCTCTCTCTCTCTCTCTCTCTCTCTCTCTCTCTCTCTCTCTCTCTCTCGCACACGCACACGCGCACACACACACACACACACACACACACACACACACACAAGGAAAGCCTTGTCTGTCAAGACAGTCCAGGCTGGATTGTGGCCTGACTCTTTCACTAACCTATGATTCATCATGGACATGGACAGTTCTGTCTGTCTATATGGAATGAATGGATATTTGAGCTTTGAGTATTTATTACAAATTATATAATATAATATATAATAATATTATATAAAAATAATTACAAATTTCATTTGTAATTATTTTAAGCCATACTGTCGGCTAATGGACGCAGCATCCTCAGTACTATGCGTGCTATGATAAAACAAGACCACATCCAGAGCTCTGGTTCCCTGAGGCAGCAGGGGCCAATAAGCTGTTGTTATTATTATTATTATTATTATTATTATCTTCATTTAGATCCAGTTAAGGTTTTTGTTGTTAACAAACGTACTTGTTTTGATTGATTCCAGTTAAGTCAAAAAACATTTGTGTGTGTATACATACATACTTGTGTGTTTGTGTATACATACGTGTGGGTGTGTTTGCGTGTGTGTGTGTGTGTTGTATACATTGTATACATACTTGTGTGTGCACACGCGTGTGTGTGTGTGTATACATACTTGTGTGTGTGTGCACACAGCGCTCGTCTCTGTCAACAAATGTGTACAGTAATGTAACACACCATTGAAGGTGGATGAGAAGCAGAGAGGAATGTCAACCACTAAACACTTTCCTGACGTCGTTTCGTAGCAAGAGAGCATTTTTTTGTTTGTGGTTATTCTACCTTCAACACAAAAGTAAGCGTTGATTGTCATTGGCATCGATGTTGACTATAGTGTTAGAATAGGAAACAACTGACTCATTTCTGTATAAAGGAACATTCATGTTGTATGAGCCTTAGCCAAGGGCAAAACTGCAGTACAATAACACTGAATGGGACTCATGTTTTTCTGCTGTTTTTATGGCCACGGGCACTTTTCATGGAATGCAGCTTTCACGTCTGTGACCTTGGCCGTGTGTGTACACACACACACACACACACACACGCACACACACACACACACTGCAATTCCCCACAGCACATATCCCCATGGAGACGCTGTTCAACCTGTAATCCCTCCTCGTTCCCCCGCTCCAAACGCTGTCAGACATGCCCAAGCAATAATGCAGTGATATCTCCTCAGTCTGTCCACACTGCTTATCAAGCAGCCTATGGCGCCGAGCCAAACACCAGAGGACTGAATATGGATGCTGTTGATCCTAAAAAGAACAATTCCCAACAACACAAATACACTGGGGTTCTTGTCGTATTACTGTAGTTCAGTATGCCTGACGAAAAATGCTGCATACTGTCACCAGTGGTCATTTTTGTGAATTGCTAGATTTTGAGCATAGCTGAAATGGGGTTTGTTTCCCATAAATTTCATCTGGGGTCAGCATATCCCCATGATCAACACTGTTTCTTCAGTGGACTTGATGCTCCCACTCTCCACCCCCGCATTCGTTGGGCCCATGTACACTTTTTCATGTTAACTCTGGGAGAAAGCATGTCTGCAGCGTCCTCTGCCTTTACCACACGGCGATCTAAAGGGGGCATCTCCTTGCTCAATTATGAGAGCAATGTGAAGGCTAATGGGCAACGCTGCTTTTTATAGACGCATGGGAATTATAGACAGTGACGTGGGGATGTGTGTGTGTTTCCAACACCTGGAGGTGTATGTAAACATGTTGGCACATGGCACATTTACATGTAAAGTGTTGTGGCCACTAATCAGCGGGGTCAGCCAGTAATACAGCGTTGAGATTGAGATAAACTACCAGCTCCCGCATGTCACGCAACGAGGTAACAACTCAACAGCCACAATAGCTTGTGCGTTAAACCCGGCCCCGTTGTCTCGGTGTAGCTCACCTGCGGAGGTCAATGGGTCCCCATTTTATCAAGCGCACGTCCTTCTGCTAAGGCTAATGGCCGACCGGCTTCTATTCACCGAGATAATGATGTCCACTGATGTGCTCTGCAGAGCTGAATTGGGAGAAGGTTGCCTGGCAACCAGCCAATTAATGTAGCATGCTTGTATCACTTTGTCAGAATAATATCTGTCTCTTTTATTTATTACATTTGATTGTTTTGCGTGTGAAAATATTGTCTGATGTTTTGATTCCGTTTGTCTATCAACTGTTTACAGTATTGCCCCACAGTGTTGACACGTAAAATTAGCCTCCGCACTTTGAATGGGTGGGTTGGGAATCCTAGTATCTCGTGGGGGTCTTGCTTTGACCCGCTGCACTATAGAAAGCGCAGCCCTCTTTTGCATAGATTAATTAGGTCTTCAAAGACACAAAATGGCTGCATTATCACTGATATAATTTTAAAATTTCACATCCTTTGAAAAGGACATCAAAAGTGAGAGGCACAGCACTTAAATGAGCCATTTGCCAAAAAGGAGGGCACAGTAAAAAAAAGCACCGGCATTACCAGTTATGTTTTGAATAGATTTAAGGATTACAGTGTAATCAAACACAGCATCATTTATTTGATGTGTGCCTTGTTTTTGTGTGGTGTGAGCACCAGCTGACACCTATGGTTAGTAATGATGAGATGTCAGTAGTACCATCCTCACATGAACAGTGCATAACTCACTGTGGACGAAAGTGCACGTGACCATGCTTTGTAGGGGATGGACATGCACAATTCAAATAAGACGATACTGCGTGCATTAGAGTGTCCCTCTAATACTACAGTATGTAGGCCTTCATTATTTTACAATCTCAGCAAGTTCTCATTTAGGGCAGTAACTTCATTCACTTCGAAGCAATGTAAGATAATGCTTAATTTTTATTTTATTAGTATTTCTTTAAGCCATGAAACAGGGGATTTAGATGTGGAGATAGAAAGTGAATGTCCCTTAATTAATGAGAGAGGCCTTGGTTTCTAATAAGATAAAGCGTCCACAGAGGGATGGAGATGGAGCGAAAGCATATTGTCTCTTAGTGTGTAAGGTGCGGTGGCACTTGATTGCAAGCAGCTGTGGGCTGTCTCACTGTGAGTGCCTCAGGGAGCAGACAGACAGGTCGATGTAGCACATTCTTAATTATTTCCTAACAAGCAGACGTCTTCCCGCCACCGTATTTTCCTCTTTTTGGGAAGTCACTCACAAGCAGACAGACCTAAGACAGATCTGGTTGGTAGGATCTATACAAAAATCCCTTGAGTACGTGTGTGCAACTGTGCAAAATTGCAGTACAGGATTAGCTTGTTTACAGGACTTAACTTTTAAGTGGCAGATACAGGCTTGTTGTGTGTGTCGACAAAGATCCTTGGAAAGTTTAAATTAGATACCGTACTCCTATTATCTATAGTTGTTAAGCATTTGAGTAGCACAGCGCTAATGCGTCATTCAACCAGATGTATGCATTACTGTATGTCAATAATGAAATCAATAAATCCACCAGGATCTACCTTGTTAGTAGTGTGGAGTCTAAAGGTGCGGCAAAACAGATCTGCGCTAGCTGTACCATTGTTTTCCTATGGGGAGAGTGGTAACGCACTACTGTGCAGTACCGCTACCTTTGACGTCAAGCATATTCTGAAATTGTTTCCTTGCGCTGCGCTTAGAGATAAAGTAATTTCACCTAGTTACCGCGGACCTTTCAAAGCGCAACCAGTGAGTAGCCTACGTGACTGAAACAGAAACGAATCCACTGTAATCCTCACAGTTTTTCTGGTTTGAGTGGTTAGTTTACCTTCTGATTATGGTCAATACCGTGCTACAGTATAGTCAGATGTTAGTGGAGACGACCGGATTTTTCAGACAGTACCTAATATAGTACTTATATTAGGTATAAATATAATACTGGGTTAACTAAGAGATCCGCTGAAAATAAATCATTATTTTATGCTTATAACGTTGTTATATAGCATAATTATTGTTTGGCATTGCTAGCTAGCGGGAGTCTGTTCTTCAAACTCCGGTAGTGTATCGTCCTCTTTGCCTAGAGACATGTTGGCGCTGCTCTGTATGCTCGGCGCCCTCCCTCGCGGTGAGCCAAGCGCAAATCGCTTATCATGTGAAGGCAGCTTAACAGTACTCAATAAACACAAAAGGTAATGCGTAGAACAGTACATTTCAGGGTTGGAATGCAAGGTGACAGGAAGACAGGATCCTTGCTAAAGAGGAAGGAAGTGAAAAACAAGAAATCTGTCGAGGACAAATGAATTAATTCTCCTATTCATGAAATGATGGTTACTAAAGCTTGACACCATGCTGTGTTCCTGAGCTGGGCTTTAATCAGACTGAAATGCCGTTGCTGGAGTGCTGCTATTAATTCCTGCACTGTCTCCATGGTTTCAGGGCATAAACACTGCATATATTCTCCACCTCACAAGTGTTAGGATGCATCATGGTGTCTAATAGGCCTCCTCGTGTTTGAAGTTAAGCCCTGTTTGTGTTTGCTTTCCTTAACCCACCACGCGCTGGTGTCTCACGTGGGCTTGTACCGTAGCATAGCAACGGCTGCCATGCAGCCAGCTTGCCAGTGGCACCATCTGAAGGGTTCTCGACATAATAGTCACCTTGTGGCTTTTGTCGACCTTGGTTTTTCTACACCGTGTTATCTCCTCACTCTGAGCAAAGTGGTGGGGAATAAACTTAATTAGTCGTCTAAATGTGCAGTGTGCAAATATATTCCCATGGATGAGATTTGAATGAATCTGATTACAGCCCATGTAATGACATTTTTCTCTCTCTCTCTCTCTCTCTCTCTCTCTCTCTCTCTGTATACAGACCGGCAGAAAAGAGAAAGGTGACCTGTTGAACTCGGCCATAGACAAGATGACCAAGAAAACCAGAGACCTCCGTAGACAGGTGAGTCTCTCTGTCCATACTGAACAACATCTCTGCACTAAGAAATGCAAACATATGCCCAAGGCCATTTTTACTAGTGCATTTCCTTCAGTTTTATCACACTTAAAGCATCCGAGCATAATTTACATAATCATGTATCGATCAGTGTTCTAGTCTCTCTTTCCAAATGCAGCAGTGTTGGAAGTGGAGGGAGCAGCGCTATTACACTTTACATTCCAGTGCGGGACTCCCAAGAACAGCAGAATAAAGTAGTCTATTCATGCTCTTGTTATTCGTGTTATAAATCAAAAGTAAGATTGATTCCCCCGGTCCCACCCCCCAATCCACACTGACAGAAAGATTTCCCTTAACCTCACCTTAAAACCTTGAGTGCTCAGAGTTCTGGCCACGTAAGAGCAGCATTCTGAACACTGCGTCCTTCGGTGACATAAACTGTGCTTAGCCCTCGGAATGTGTCGATGTGTCGTGCACACGTCCAAAGATCTTGTTAAAAAGCCCTTTTAGTGAGGGCGGTGGTTTGAGAGGGTGGCAATAGTGACTACCTGCAGAGACTAACTGTGGCAATGAGATCCTGTCTGCCTGAGGTCGCAGCAGACAGGATGTTCTATCGACTGGGGCGTTAGCTTGACAGCCTGGGCGGTCTGCATTAGACCGATGGGTGAAGGGGGGAGGGGGGGAGGGCATGCATGCATTTTGCTTGACAACCGCTTCCTTGGTAAATATGAGCCACGGCAAGCGAAGATGACTTATGTCGGTGTGCAGTGTTGGTGAGAAGTCGATAAACCCTTCGACAATACTCTCACAAATGTGGTTGTTAGCTTTAGCATCCAATGCTAACGGGATAGGACATAAACACAACACTCCAAATGCTTCACTTTCATACTACATTACTAGGTCTACTTCATTCTGTGCCCTTGAAAACTTCTGCAACGTATTTTCAAACTGTGTTTTTAAAAATACCCAGACGCGCTCCACTACCCTGTAAGGTCATTACATTGCACCATGATCATAAAGCATCTACATGCCTCCCTTTTCACGAACATGCTAAGAAATATGATGTTTCATTGCCAAAGGGAGGGGGGCAAAAACAACAACAAGCCAAGTAAATCAAAGATGTGCAAACAAACATTAAACCAGCCCACACGAGTCAGGAATTACAGCCTTGAAACCATTGCTTTTCTTACTTGTCTCAACGTTAATCATAGGCCTGCTCTAGATTCGATTCGCCATAGGTATAAATCTTCTGTGTGTGTGGTTGGAAGACCTACGCCAATGTCAGCGTATATCCAGAGAGGTGCCTGTGAGAAGAGGTGATCTTCTCAACGCAGATAGCCCTCTAATTTGGGAAGAAGCCTAGTTGAAAAATGACTTTTACTACTACTACTTTTTTTACCTTTACCTTTGCCGTGCTTGGCAATGTATATTTCGATGGCTTAGTGCTTAGAGTAACACTGAAACCTTGAACGAACTGCTGCAGATCAGCCTTTTTGAAAGTAAAGTTTAAACCCAGATACTTCTACAGTCACAACTAATAATAAGATGTCAGGTTGCTGATTTAAGTGCTGAGATTTTTTATTGTTTTATTTTATTATTATTATTATTATTATTATTATTATTATTATTATTATTAACATCTGTTTAATTTTATATCAAAGCATTCAGTTGAACAGGAATTATATCTTCTTGGTTTTGTGGTAATTAAATGAAAACTTTTTAATACTGTTTTATCAATTTAAATCTAAACCACTTTCTTCTGATAATTATTTTGTAGTCACACTCTTTCAGGACATGTTGTCACATACAGTAAGTGTCATCATAGAACATTTACATTACAACTGTATGACCATGAATGATTTATACATTTATCTCACGCACACGTGCGCTGGGTGCTTTATACTTGCAATATAGTTAAGCAATATATATCATTCTATAGAAAGCTTGAGTGCAGTAGTGGTTTTAAAAATGCCATTTATAAATAGATATACATTTTTTAAATAATACATTTTTATTCAGTCAATTAACGGTGCCATAATTTGATTGTTACTTATTATATAATTCAAATTATTATTATTATAAGTAGTTTTGCAACTACTACTACTGTGTGTTAAATTCATTAATTATTTGATTAATATGGTCTAGCAGCTAGGGTGGTCAACTCCTTATAAGGGTTATGGGTTTGTTCTCTAACAAAGCCAGCCTACCAATCATCATATAACAAGATGACTAAGCCATATACTTGTAATTGTGCCCACTCACTGTCAATGTGGATATAAGCATTTGATAAATTACCCCATTTTAAGTTCATATCTCTTGAATCTCAAAAATATTGCGTGCATGGGATATTTAATGCATGTAATTCATTATTGCATGTCCAAATACCTGTATGTTGTCAAAGAATAATGAAATATAACAACAGTATTTCAAGTTGCATAAAGACTGCAATATACTGCCAGTACCAAAACAAAAAGTAAAACACAAATTGCATAACTTTGTATGATGGAAATTCAGACGTCTGGCTCAAGAAAGGTATTTCAGGTTGAACACCTAATAACTCTCGACCTTTACTTCCTGCTGGGCGTGTCCAGTGGCAACACCACACACGTCCATCCTCCCTGCTTTGAATGTGCCGTGTTCGCTAGGAGCCTCCCTGAGCTCCATGATGCTGGGGGGTCCGGTAGCCCGTGCACTAAGCTAGGCTGTCAACCCCCCATATTCCGCATAAATGCATTAACAGGCCAGAATGCTACACGGAGTCTCGTGCCGCTCTTACTTTCAGCCTAATTCCCAAGCACTCCCTCTTTAAGATAGAGAGCTAAGCAATTCATATGGCTGATTAGAGGCCTGGCTCGGCAAACAACTGCATCCCACATCCAGCAAGAGAATACCTCCTGCTTGCCTGCAGATTGTATTACTCTCCAGTTAGCGTGCATGTCAGGAGTAATTACAGTGCAAAAGATAGATTGATGAAAAGGAAGCACAATATTCTGCTGCCCCTCCCTCCCCTAATGTGATTTGTATAAAGAAACCGTTCAGAACGGCAGCCTAGGCGATGTGAAATACCAAAGCATGCTCCACTGCAATATTTAGATAAACAAAAACAATAAAAGAAACCGGCAAATAAAAGCATGGCAGACTGAAAAATCATACTTCTCTCTGTGACCAGATGTAAATATTGTAGACTGTCAACATAAAAAGGCCACAGCATTCTATAGCACACCAGCGATCAAGACACTATCTTTCAGCACTTTGAGCATTGTCAGATATTAACACTGGCTACTAGTGACGTGTGCTATAACGCATATTCTGCTGTCCTTTGGTACCTATTGAAGTGCATACATATGCTTTGTCACTGAGGACAGTATATGACCCAGGTCTGTGACAGATGCAACACAGAAAAAGACTTACACTAGATCAAATATGACATGAGAGCTGTGTTTGGCAGAGATGTGACAGAACTGAAGAGTGGAAGAAGAGCAGGGACAGTATTTCACATGAAAAATATTTGAAAAATAGTTCCAGTAATAAAGGGGAAGGCCCATAAAAGGAAGTAAATATACTGTATATATACACTTTGTTTACAAGTTTAATTTTTAGTTATTTTTTCCCACTGATTTATTTTGTGCAAAATATTTACTAAATGGAAATGTGTGACTCACAATCCCATGCAAGATAAAAACATAATTGCATTAGGTAATATATCATCAGAAGGGTATGTCCTTGCATACTATATATTCAACTTTAAAGTAACCCTATATGAGCATTTGAAAACAAGTCACCGTAATCACACTAGTCATCATAATAATTATTAAATAGTAGTGATTAACACATAGCTCTATCGAACATAGTATGCATGTTATGTTTACAATGATTTCATTGCTGCATTGCAATTCCATCAGGTGTTTTGCACTTCAATACATGGTAGTGGCAGATTAAGCCAAAGCAATCACACAACGCTGTAATTAGTATTCTCTGAATAGTCACCCCAGCAAAGTTGCTGGAGTAGAGCCATGTGTTCACCCCACCCGGCTTCCTGACTATAATGAATGCATCTGTCAACTTATCTCTCTGGGCTCCATTTTGACTGATGGCTGATTCCAGGATCTCCCAGTAGCCTAAATGCCTCGCAAAAGTCTCATTCTCCCCGTTTTGGGACACTGGAATCATTTCAATCTCTTCTATTAGTTTGTTGATTAGCACAGCTGTTTGTAATTGTTTGCCAATATAATGATGGCAGAAACAGCTGCCATACATCTTGGCAGCTGTAGCTCATTGTACATACCGGCAATTCAAGTTAAGCACTGGAAGCACTCAATCACGCAACTCCATTATTGCAGTTGAATCTCTGAAGGAAGATATGGGTGCAGCTTTTTTTGATACATAGGTTGTTATACAGTAGGAGGCCCATGGTGACAGGTAGCAATTTCCCCCTAAGTAAATTACATTTTGTGAGCAAACAGCACATTTATCTTGTGCAAACATGTCACCAGCCACTTGCTAGTTAGCTTTGAAAGTGTGTACATGCTAACATGTCATGTCTGGTGAAACTACTTGGTACTGCGTAGCACTCCACCTTCACAGCAAGTCCGTTTTTCATTGTTTGTCAACTCTATTACTGCTTCTGGGAAGTAGTACTGTAACTTGAAAATCTGCATTAGCAAAATTTCCAAATCAAAATGTTTTTAGTAAACTAAACATGACTATATGCTGTGTAGGGCTCTATTGACTAATCACCGCTGTCATTAATTAATGAATACCCTGCCAGGGGCTGGCACTTGGTGGTTAGGAGTTCAGACTGTGCACAAATGGCATTCCTTTGTGTTTTGTGCCTCATGCCATCCTTGGTTTCTTCAAACACATGAAGAATGCTTTTTCGTTATCTTCTCTTACGCCATGTCAAAGAAAATACATATGTGCTGTAAAGATTACCATCCTCCATTACATTTACTGTCAGTGTGCCACAATTGTTAACTTGTGCACAAATAAATCACCCAACGACAGGCATCTACATTGCACTGATCTTCGAAATGCCCGTCCCTATAACTGTGTCTAAGCATAATACAGATCACTGTTTTTCTTCATACTTATATGGGGACAGCTCATCTCAAATTCAGCGGCCAGGTTACTAACTAGTTCCAGATAAAAGTAGCACATTTATTTTAAAACTACTGTATATAACTATCTTTGCTTCTTTGCATTAACACAGCTGTCATTTTTATAATAGCCTTCAAGGTTCTGTTGACCATTAAGACACAACAGTGTCTACCTGTAATAAGACACAACGGTGGCTGGCCCTTGGCTACATGTAAAACCTTTTGCTCTACTGTGAGACAGATCACAGCCGGGGGTCCTTAGGCAGGGACATCTCAGCTGTTCCTAAATCTAGGCTAAGTACTGAGAGAAGGCATGCCTTTGCTCTTCTGCCAGCCAGGCTCTGAAATGATCACAGTCAGGATCTCTGGCTAGCTAAATACTTTTATGTTTGTGTGTGTGGAGACTGCCTTTTTTTATATACTGTAAATACACACACACACACACACACACACACACACACACACACACACACACGCGCACACACACACACAAGGGCTGGGCGATATACAGATAATATCATTTATATCGGTATATTTTCAAAAGTGTTGGGCAGTAGTGTCGCCACTTGTAGTGACGCTACTGCCCAACACTGCTGTTTTGAAATGTAGTTAAACTGAGAACACATCTTATTGTTTAATAAACAATTGAACTGAACAATTTTGCCTGTTTATTAGTTTGACTTACACTTTCGAATGTTGGTACAATAAAATGTATTTTAAAAAATAGCTTAAATGTAGTAAACTAAGTTTGGCGTGTTTTTGTAGCTTAGTTTGCTAAATTTCTCTTGGGGCTAACTTCAGTTAAGTTAAGTTTAATTTAACGTAGGGTAACTGGTAGCTCAGCTTACTACATTTTCAATGTAGCTTGCCCAACACTGCAAAAGAGATATCAAATTTGACAATGTTGTTTATATCGATACAGTTATATTATGCGTTTATTCATATATTGTTCGTCTCTCCCTCCATGCCTGCACGTGTCCTGAAAAGTGGAGTCAGGAGCAAGTGATTTAGTGTGTTCAGTGTCAAAGGGGCAGAGACACCAGAGAAAGCTCAAAATATTGGCCTATTACCAGCGCGGGCACAAGCTGACACAGAGTGAGCATTTGAAGTTCACCTTTTTTTTTCAGAGTAGCCAATGAGAGAGCAGAAACTGAGTCACGTGCTAAATTTCCATTTCTGAAAAACAGATACAGGTAGCCAACTAGTATTATACAGTATAGGTAATCAAAAACAAATGTGGATTAAATTGAGTAAACTGTCATTATACTGCAGCTACAACATTCACAACTCCTCTGCTATGGATTTAACCATGTACAACAATTAATGTAGCAAAAAAAAGTCACATTTCCAAACATTTCAAATGAATTGCAAAGATTAACGCATTAATGCTCCAAGCCCTAATATATGTATATATACACTGAACAAAATTATAAACGCAACACTTGTTTTTGCCCCCATTCATCATGAGCTGAACTCAAAGATATAATACTTTCTCTATGTACACAAAAGGCCTATTTCTCTCAAATATTGTTCACATATCTGTCTATCTGTGTTAGTGAGCACTTCTCCTTTGGCGAGATAATCCATCCACCTCACAGGTGTGGCACATCAAGACGCAGATCAGACAGCATGAGTATTGCACAGGTGTGCCTTAGGATGGACACAATAAAAGGCCACTAGAAAATGTTAGATTTTTTGCCTCAACATACAGTATCTTGTTATCTACATCCTCACCACTGACTGAGTCCCATTAAAGAGATAGTCCATAATATTAACACAACTAGCTGGTGCCATGATTTTGAGGCACCTTTAGGATTTCTGCCCGCAAAATGTGGTCAACATACTCTAAATGGCTGTTGCTCACAAGTAGCTAGATGCTACTGATAGAAAGGACTGAGGACCACTTTCTCGACAAGCTATCTCCACGCCCAGCTATCTATCTTGAATGAGCAGTCTGATGTAGACAATCTTCTGGAGGTTACAATTTCCTCCACTTCTTGATTATGATCTTATATGCTCCATACTATATTTCCCATGAACCTTTAATGGTACCCCAGTGGGAAGGTCTCTTAATTCCTTTTTTTTACTGGCTCTCACTTTCAAAGATAACATCACATAGATCTTGTGAATTATCTTAGTGGAATTCTGTTTCATATAGATCTAAAGTGAATCACTTTGACTTCAAATGAAGGTGAACCAACATAGCACACTCTCGTGCATTACACATGATTACACATCTCGAGGTGACTACACTGTTACCTGTTTAGTTTTACTTAATTTTGCAAATATAGCCAAATCAAATAGGATATGATTAGTTTTGAGGCATTAATAAAGGGGAGAATAGGGTAAGTCCAGCCAGTGGGTAGGCTGAGCCACCCACTATATCTAGGTAACCACAAACAAGTATATAACCACATATTAAGGAAGTGTTGTTCAGATTGGTTAACTTGACTTAGACTCAAGCACATGGAGCGAGTAGTATGCAAACCAGAGCAAAATAAATGACTTTTGTCATGCCAAGTTTATTAATAATGTTTCAAATGTTTTCAGTTTTGCACCTAATTACAATCAATATGTTTTAGACATTATTACATGATATTTCAAGTCAATGTAAGCTAACAAGGTAATGCACTTTGCACAATTGTTGATCTGAACCTTTGTGTGAAACAGTTTTGTCAAAATGGAGGTTGTGGAGTAAGTGATGTTTGGGCAAGTTGACAGGCTCAATTTACAGTAAATGTTTATATAGGCTGCATAGTTACAGAGTAACCTGTGTATTTTAGCATTCCTTTGTTATATTCAGCATACATACAGTACGTCGATATAAACATACAGTACACACAAACACACCGACAAGGTCATGTTAATTTTATACATTATAGTGTATATGTACTGTAATACCCATCTAATTGTTGGCTAATGCTAAGTTTAAGCCACACACAAACATACTGTAGCCTACATGACTGTATATTCAACATTCTACATTCTGTGTACTGTATGTAACAAACAAAGATTAGTTGAATCTTACCTGAAAAGTTCAAATATGGACCAACAGAACACAAACTTATGGTTTTATCTAAAAGTATGAGTTTTTGCCTTCATCAAATTGATTAATTAATGAATAATCAAGATTAAACCAAAATTGTTTTATTTTGTGTAACTTCAATGGTGGCACAATTTACCCCATCCCTATGCTCATATGACCCATGGGGTAAATTGTTCCATTAGACAAACCTTTTTTGATTGGTCATTGTTCTAAAATCAGAATTGGATAATTTCTTTAAATTTCCATAGGTGTACAACAACCTGAAGTATATGTAGTAGCTATTATTTAAAACATATACACTTTTATTTTGCAGTACAATCATCAAATGCATGGCCCCGTTCTCCTCTACCAATGCAACTTAGAAACAGCAGCCAACAGGCAAACTGTACTTTCATCTTTACCTTTTTGGTTTTCATAGTTTTGCTCATTCTCCTTTAGCTTGACACTCCTGTGCATGGTACTGTTTAGCTAGTGTTTAATATTGCTAGGTAGGTGTGTAGTCTACAGTATATAGGCTTTTTATAAATCATATTTATGTGTTGAATCTATTTCTCATTGTCTTAAGTTTAAATTGTATTTAGGCTACATCTCAGAGGGACACATCAATAAAACAATAAATGACTATACAATTACTATTTACCAATTGTGTATAAGGTACATTATGTTTTAACCAACATGCTTAAAAAACAAAATAACACAAAATAGCTAACTTTGTTACCTTACATATTACATTTATGCATATTTCTATGCAACACCATTTTCAGAATCAAACTTAACAGTTCAGTTTATTACAATGGAGTTTTTTGCGCAAGTATTTGCGCCAAACGTAATTGTATGTTATAAATTAAATGTTTGACGTATCGCGTGTCGAATAGTCTCAAAGGGCTACCTGCCCTTAGGCCTGACTTTGCGCAGGGCTCTGTTTCCCAATAGTGATGCACTTAATATGGTTTAATGTTGCACGTTGCCTTAAGAGTCTGTTAGCTACGGCAGACTTATGCCCGTTTCCCGAAGCAGCACGTAACTTGCTCGTTAAATAAAGTGCATCTTTAACTATTCGTTAAGGGAGCTGTCCAAGGTATAATGGTTCACTCAACGAGATTGATAGCATAACTAAATATTATTTTTTATTCACATTATACTAGCCTACAGGTGGAAAAGAATGTGTTAGACCCCAAAACGGCTTTTTGTCATTTAGCCTATAAGCCTATATGCTATTTTAAGATAAACCTAATCTAAAAATCTAAATATTCTTGCGGTTGGTCAAGTTTGTGTTACACACATCTTGACTAATATACATTTTCTTCAAATCCATACAAAAATAAAAGGCCAAAAAATGGCAAATAGTGGAAAGTGCTCGTAGGAAAAACATAAATATTACGGATGACATCAAATACAGAAGTTTAGCAGTTGGAATATATTGCGACGCTGTTCAGTACAGAACTATCTGTAATGGTGTCTGATCAAAAATGCAATTGCTATATGCCGTTATAATATTTGCTGTTCACCAATACACTAAAAAGTAAGACTGTAAGGCCAACAGTAAATTAAAATACAAGTATAATACTTAAATCCGGCATGAATCAACACAGAAATGTACTCATTTTGGGGAAGGGAGCGGCGATAGTGCTGTCACTACTAACCTTTTGAGAGTGCGAGAGATGTACTACACTGTTTCATTTGCTCAGTAGCATTCAGCCGATTAAAAAGACAACGGCTTCAACGTTTTGTCATAAATCATTGTTTTACACATTCTTGGCCATCTCATTGTACCTGTGTCTCACCTCATCATACCTAATAATGAATGATTATAGCTCCTGCCTGATCTGTAATTTTGCATGTTTGACAATTAAGTTAATTCCGTTTTTCCGCTTTTAGCCAGCATTCATTTACATCTTCATTTGTTGTGGATTTTAGCCTGTTGAGGGAGGCTGTTGTACAAAAACAGATACGATCCTGTTACAATGGACTAACGAGTGGTCCAGAGCCCTCGGTAATATACGGTTAATTTAACGTGTACGTAAACAATAATGCTATTGGATAACGAGCCGATAAAATATTGTGTATACAACGAATACAAGCGAACAATGTGTTTACCATATGTAGAGTTTGATGAGTTCATGATGAGTAGTCAGACAATAGATCCAGTCATTATCCAGAGAGTTAACCAAACCGACATGTTCTCTAATAGTTTTATTTTTGCCGTTTCATCAGCTGTTGTAAAAGCAGTGTAGATGCAGTGCATTTTGTTTCTTAAACTGCAATGCTTGAAATAGTTTAAGAGAATACGCTCTTATCTCCCCAAGCACTCCCCGATAGATATATAGCTCAAATATGAGTGCTATTACTTAATTAGGGCTGTTTTCCCTCTGCATTGACTCTAGCCATTTATAAATAGTGTGATTGCTCTTGACATTTTAATATGAACTTTCCCTGTACTGAACCCAAATTACCAGCTCCTTTTATCAATCACAAGTAAAACATAGTGACTTGCAAATGCAACTTTGAATCCTGCAATATGTGTTAAGATCTATCTGTTGCACAGCAGAATGTGATTGGCCTTGTCAGATTGGAAACTATCTAGAAATAGTTTTGTTGGATAATCTAAACATTTTTGTGGACATAAATTGAGTCTGTGTGTTTCAATACTTGTGTTGGATTAATAGACTTAGTCTACTGGGGACTCTCACAACATGTCTTATACATTTTTGTATATATTTATTCATTATTGCTTTAATTTTTGCAACATCTCCTCACCATTTGATAGCAAACATGCCTACATGTGTGTTCATCTAATTCTAATCTTTAAATAACACACAGCTCTCCCGCTTATCAGTAACCATGACAGATATTCTTCTGTCAAGCTTTGTTAGGTACATGCATCATCTTAATTACTGTACAGGGTGTTGTGTACACCATGTAAACATCAGGTGGGAATCACCTCTGTTCAGCTTGGCAGACACACACCGTCTGGGTGGTGAGAAGAAAGAAGTAAAGCTACGAACAAATGTGTGCGGCTAAATACTTGTCTTAGCTTGATTTATATATATATTTATATATATATGATAATTTTTTGAGTCAGTATAGCATGTTCACATTGCTTCCGCCATAGCTGTGATGTGCAGTCTGTTATAAGAGCAGGTGTGCTTTAAGATGTCTTCACAGTTTACATTTTGGCAGCGGGTCAAGGGGACATAGAAAATACATTGTTTACGAGCACAAAAGAAGCTGAGGTTGTAATCTCACCAGCCATAACACATTTAAACAACAAAGGCCATTCCTTAGAATATAAATGTAGCGTTATATTTGCAATGCTCCTTTGCCATCTACTCACGGCAGAAACAGTACACATTGTGGCACTGCAATGTTTATTGATAGCTGGTACTATTGACTGCTGTCATGGAGAGCACGCTCATGCTATTATTGTAGTTCAAGTTTTTGGATTATGTTCAAAGGATTACTTGTGCATTTTATAACCCACCATGAATTTCAGAATGTGTACGAAAGACTAAGGAGGAAGAAAAAAAACTGTTTTCAAGTTTCAATACTGACATACAGACAAAGCATTTACCTATGGTGAATTGAAAGGACAAGGTTTTTGTACTTTCTATGAAGGTCACCCCTATAATGTTCTATGCATACATTCATAACATATCAGAAGGCAACAATAATTGTTGTACTCACTTGCAAAACAGCATTAGACTGCATAGCAATGTTTATAATGCGTCGTGAGTCGTTGATTCAATGTGTTATTACTAATGGTTACCAGATTATATACTGGCTAAGAATCTCAGCTCATGTTGCACGGTGCAATATCAACCCTGACTATTCATAACTGCATGATGGTCACTATTCTAATATTATGCGTTGTAACAACGTATTATTACTGATTACGTAGTGTACAATACATTATAGACATGTATAGCACGTTATAGTGTGTCTTTTGTAGCTTTAAGCCTCATCAGTCTTTATTTATGAAACCTACATTTCTAATTTCTACTTTTCCTACTACTAAAATTGTCATAACATTACAAAAGGGAGGAAATATTACAGACATAATAGGATTTGTAAGTTTTACAAACTGTAAGCCAAATGTGAAACTGGGAATGATGGCTTGCATTAAATACCTATTGATCTCCCTACCCTGAGTTGACCTGTCCTTATTTTTGTGGTCTACTATTGCAGTCATCTACAGTATGTCACCTGTGTCAGTATAGTGCTTGTATCCGATCGTGTCTTGATTGATCTAGCTACTACATGCCCAGATGGCCGATCGTCATAAAGCTGTAAAACAAACACACTTTCCTAGGCTATATAACCCAAGTGAGAGTTATCAATCTGCTTGCAAGGTCTTGAATGACTTGAGCTGTACTGGTTTCATTATACACTTAGATTAATACAACTGTGCACAAGATCGGGGCAAGAGCGTTCATTTGACAGAATTCCATCACAAGGTCCTTTTTGTCTGACATATAGCCATCCTGACTGAGTGTATATAGCATCATCCAAAACACACATGTTACACTGCTACTGTGACTATGGAAGAGCAGGACACCGAGCTGTGCGGGAAAGTCTCATGTGAGAGGGGGGTATTCACTAATTTCCCCTTTAAGGTCAGGTGAAAGATGTTGGTAGCATTACAATAGATTAGAGGCAGTATGGTGTTCAGAAGGTCGGGCCAGCAGGAACTTGAGATCAAAGATGGATTTCTCTGCAAGAGTTGTGTGGGCATTTTTAATGCTGACTGTGCTTGAGGATGAGAAATCAACACGTAGGAAGCCACTGCTCCACTCAAACCTTCTGTCAGAATCTGTTTCATTTATAATGTGCCCGTAAATCCAGCTATTATCTTGCTCTTAGGTTTTAGTGTTATCAGAACTGTGTTTACTCCCTATTTACAACCTACAACAAAAGACTTCCCCGTGTATGGTCAAATATGTTATATTTTCAGTTGGGATTTTCTAATTGTAAAGCCCTTATCTGACCCAAAAATGTAAACTCCTGAAAAGAAATACATTTGGTGAAAGGTTATTGTGGAGGCCAGGGTGCATTAAAGTCTGGGATTAGATTTTTGGCACATACAGCCAGTCATTACCTGATTCCTCTCTATTTCATGCCCAAGTGATCTGTGGCAAAATTGAACATGACACGTCGATTGGAAATTCTGTCTCGCATTGATTGAAAAGCATGTCCATCTTTTCTCCTTCAATGTCTTTTTGACACACATTTCAGTCATCAAACCTTGAAGTCTATTGAAGTATGAGTATGTTTCGGTGGGATCATGAGAATTCCCTTTGTACATCCCCTTACACGGTAATTGATGGTAGTTACAGCAAACTAGTTACAGCAAAGTAACTCAAATAAATACCTTAATAGAAGTTGCAATAATACGGATTTTTTAATATTGCACGTTAAAAGCCTTAAAAATAGTGTGGTACTTTTAGATTTTTTCTCCCCTGACTGGCTACTTGCGGGGGTGTGTGTGAGACACATATGTGAATTGTCCAGTTCCAATTTGATATTGTATCGGTAAGGTCATCCAAATGACCAGAAACACACTCAACCCAAATAGGTCATGTGAAACGGACATGTTGATATTATTTGTAGTAGTAGTATTGGCCTTGATCATGAATATATATAAATGAAGAACATAATGGCCAAACATTTGAATTCACTTCCAGACGTCAGCAGTATCAGATAACAGCTAACACTAAGGTGCTGAACAGATCTGTCACGGTCCGCGGCCGTGCCCGCGCTGGGAGGCGCGCATCGGGAGGATCAGCACCGGACAGCGCCCCGGGGCCA
>JAODOY010020598.1:0-19316 GCA_025399855.1 Forbesichthys papilliferus
GCATCGCCAGAACGTCCTATGAGGTGTCGGAGAGTGAGGATTAGCACCGCACAGCTACCGGCTGGCCACCGCTACATTTATAAATATTTCAATAATAACCGCAATATCAAATTTTATCAATATCGTGCAACCCTAACCTAAACCAGAACGAATATAAATAAACACAGAAGTTTCAATGGACGGCACTTCTGTATTCGATTTTTTAAAGGAATTATGGGGGGGTGCGACTGCGACTTTTCACCCACTATGCAAACCAGAACAACCCAGCATGTTTACAAGGAGGCCCCTTACTGTACCTACGATCAATCTGAGGTCACGACACTATTTGTGCAGCAAACTGTTTTGGGGTAAATTGACTTTGCTTCAAGCCATGCATGGTAGATTAAGATACATCAGCCTCCACAACACAATTATGTTGGTGACACACCCAAGTAAAGGCAGGTTTAGTCATTCTCGAGAACGCTCGCTAGTCTTGAGCAAAACAATATCCCTCTGTAGCGCCGCCTCACGTACTGAAACACATTGTTATCAAAGAATAGCACTCTGATAGTATTATGGCTTTGTTGATATGAGCGGTGTTCACCACTGTTCATGTTCCTATTTACGGAGCCAGGGCTGTGTAGACGTATCAGATTATTGTTTCATCACGCACAGAGAACGAGGTTAAGATAGCGAAATGCAAGAAGATATTTGGCTGAATTTAAAAAAAGTGTATTAGCTTTCAATTAGCTTGCAATAGCTGCATATGGTCTCTTCAAGACACATTCCATTAAAATGCATTACAATGCTTCATCTTTTTATAATGCTAAAATAGGTAGCTGCTAGGACAATGCTGATTGGTCAGTTTAGTTTTTAAATTAACCAGAAGTCTACATCCAGTAAGAAGCAACGACTGCAACACTTCTCAATGGAGCCTGCCAAGACCCTGGTCTGGTTACACCAGGCTAGAAAAAGCCACCCCACAGAGATTAAAAAAATGGTTTAGAATAACCTACGAGAATAAGGGTGCGGGCTAGTGGCAGCTTGTTCTTGATGACTTGGACAATAGCCATGATTCCTCCACAGATTTGCTCTGCAGTGTGACCATGGTTATTGGTGCCCACCCACAACACTACCACCTAAAGAAGAGAAAGAGAGATAATTACAAAGTAAGCCAACAAATTATAAATAATATAAAATTGTGACATAGGGCTACCTTTGGGCTTATGTTATCCAGCTCTCCGTTGGTCAGTCGCCACAGTACATGCTGTGTGGCATCACCACCTTGGCCAAAGTTGAGGGCATGGAGAGGAGAGAACAATTCTCTCCATACCTGAAGACACACACAGAACAAGGTAAACATTTAACATGTGTTGTATAGTGGAATTATTCCACAGAATATGTACACACAAAACACAAAACAGTGTGTTACCCCAAACTGATGCATGAGCTGAATGAGGGAGTCTCCAACAAATAAGACGTCAGGCTCCTTGTCTTTGCTGTCAGTCACAGAGCGGTTGTGCTAGAATAAAATATGAGTGGCGTTATAGTCAGAATGAAACCGTTCATATTCTCATTGTAATCACTCCTAATGGTTGTCGATGTTGTTGCTATGATGACTATTTGGAGTAGGCCTATTATATTCATACATAGAGCAAACAGTGGCGGTGGCACCACTCAATAACACACCAAAGACATCCATCGCCCATCTCCATCGATGTCCTCACACGGAGTGGGTGTGGCGGCTGGGTTTGAAGCTCCTGCACTCATCACTTGGTTATCTGTGCTGTGAAAATATGGATCTAAACGATTTGCTACAACAGTAATACAAATTAAGAAGTAAACAGATAAGGTTTTATTGGTTCTGATTCGATTCTGGCAGGATTGCTGGCGGAGCCACCCCTGGACACAGCGATGAGGAGGCAGTCACCCACAACTAGCACTGATATCACACAATTTCATTTTATGATAACCTACGATGCAAATAAAAATAATAAAGCTTCATATATTTGCTAACTTACTATCTTGTATTGCCGAAATTACCAGAATTGAAACTTTAAAAAATACCGTAATTTCTACAAAATTCCAGTTCCTGGATGTGGATATGTCGACCCCACCATCAGCACCTACAGGGCTATTATCTCTACGATATTTATATATGTCAGATTTGACCAACGATTTGATAATAGTTTCCACTTGTAATTCAATAACCTCCCATAACATGTTTCAGAATGCATCGAATGTTACGTAGGTACGCAATCAAACGTAGATTAGCAATAACGACAACAACAATTTCACCTACGTGGCGACGCGAGTGGAATGACCCAAATTTGTGTTCGTGAGCGTTAAAGCTGCGGGAAGATATACATGTTGCCGAGCAACGTGAGATTACTGTGCTTAAGAAACGACGTGAAGTTTAGGTAAGGTGTAATGTACCGCTAGTTAATTTTAAAATGTCTTGCAAAAATTAAGCATACACATTTTTCAAGGTTTAAACCATGAGTTTGAGTTAATAGCTTCCTCGGTAAGTTGTACTGAGCTCTCATCCAGGAGTGCTAAACGTTACATTACTACTACCAGTATACGGCACAGTAATTAGCCTACACCTGGTTGTTACCGTACTGTTACGGTTCGGTACCCGGTACCGTGTGGTAAAATATAAACACATAAAATGACCGTTACCGATACTGTACCATATGCTACTGTACTGGTGCTGTGCCAGTTGCGCAATGATTTCCTAAACAATACATATTTGTTAAAAAATGTCTTGTTAACAGTAAAATCCAGGTAGCCCATTCGGCTATTCTTTTGTTCTAATCATTATTACGGTTTATGTATACATAAACCATAGCGGATACATAATATTAATTTATTTGTAATCATTTAACACATACACCATCTATCTTGCAGCACTACCAGACGCTAAACATGGTGTGAACATTTCCAACAAGAAAGAACATTAAGACTGCAAAGACTTCTAGCCTTGATAACGGGTGCACCAAAACCTGCTTGTGTTTACTTTACTGTAGGTTGGATGGACGCCAACAATAAAATGAAACGATTGAAAACGCGCAAGGAAAGAGGGAAGGTGAGAGGCACTGGGGAGGTCACGTCAAAGAGGAAGTCCCACCACCACCATTTATACTATAAGCAACACCAAAACGTTAAAGACAGGGAATGTTTCAACAGCTGCTGCCAAAAGTGTTCACATTGTGCCCCAAGAAGAGATACACAGTTTTCACGCATCATTCCCTCTGCACAGGAGCCTAGTGTTATTACCGATTTCCGTTTGATTGGGCACCAGGGCCTATTCAACCATGAGGTAAAGTCTATTGACATTGAACGTTTGCTGACTGAGCAAAGGAAATTAGAAAACCCCAAGAGGTCACCAAAGAAGAAAAAAAGTGTTCCACCTCAGCTAGACTCATACCTTCTGCCAGCTTGTTCCAGCATTGATGCAAATGTTGCAAAACCCTTTGACAGTGTTTCAATTGAAAATAATGCTAATTTAGGTCAAACAAAGATGCAGCCCGATTGTCAGAAAGACATCTTAGCTTCTCAGTCAGATAGCCATAGATCAGATATCACGCAAAGTCAAAGGCAGTCATACCGCACAGATGTTTTATCTGTGATCTTGTCACCTACAACCATACCACCTGACGTATCAGCAAAGAGCAAGAAAGCCATTCATTTTGGAACTGAAAAGGAGAGAGACCCCCAGAAGGTGCAACACAATTTTACACCACAAAACAAGGTCACAAAAGGTCAATTATTTTCCCATATGGAGCACACCCCTACGATCCAGAGGTCATCACATCACCTGACAAAAGATTGCCCTCCCAGCCAAAACCTTTCTCATGTGTTGAACTCACCTGGTGCTGGAACAGGAGACAGATTAGACATACCGCAGCAAAGATGTACATTGAATCCCGGTTTGTCTACCTCTGTAAGAGCGGTGGCACTACGCTTATGTAATTCTCTGAAGCTCCCATCTCTAAATACAAGGCTCTTGTCAGAAAGCAGAGGATTACTGTTACAAGCTCTACAGGACATGCATGGACCCCAGCTCCAGGAGAACCTTCTCGATGTGCAGAGACATCTAAGTGTTGGTGCCGAACCCATCCACTGTCAAGATAGGGTACCACAGGATACTGACAGGGACCATTCTAAAGGTAAGTACTGTTATGTAGTGCTTGTCATATTCATTTGAAAACAATGTAATGTTTTAATTAGCTCTTTTAAAAGAAGCAGACACACCTGCTAAGAGCATAGGCAGGGTCCGACTCTAGGCTTGAAGCAGCTATACTTTTAGTGTAAATGGTGAATATTAAACAACACACGCCTACAATTATAACAGTATAGTCTAAAACATAAACAAAAATTCCTGTTGTATTTTAAGATGTACAAAGCACAAGGCTTGAGGCCGTGAACTCCAGTGTCGCAGGTTGTAACAAACTCTTCTGTTTACCGCGCTTGTGGCATTAGAGCCACTTTAATGACGACACAACTCTTATAGGTATTGTCAGTTATTGCAAGCTAATTAATTGTAAGATATAACACTTTTTGTCAAATTCACATACCTACACTTCATCTTACCATTCACTGTGCGTGTTGACAAATTAATCCAATATTTCTGCACATCCCTGTGCTTGCTTCTCAGTAAATAGGAACATAAACAAAGTGGCAAACACCGCTTACAACAATAAAGCCGTAGTAATACCAGTGTACTACGCTTTGTTTCACAATGCATTTCAATGTTTGAGGTGGCGCTACAGAGGGATATTGTTTTGAGCGAGAATGACTGACCCTTCCTTTTACATTAGAATCCCATGCTTAATTGAGCCAATGAGCAAAAACTATTAATACGTTTATGGTTTAGACTTGTGTTTGGGCAATCTGTTGCTTACTTAGTAGTATCATCATCATCCCATAGCTTTTTATTGTAGCTAGATTTGACATTGTACTAATTATAACATTGTATTCATGTTGTTGTTTGTTATTTTAGATGAGTTCCGTGCTGTGTTTCAAATGGACCAGTCTTGTTTTCACACCCAAGAAGCGCCATCCCTGAAAAGAAGGAAGCCTCGTTTCAGCCTGCCGACCCAACCACAGTCACACCACAACCTGAAGCAGGTTAGAACTCAGGCCTACCACTACTATTTACATGCTATTTTAAAGTAGATATCCCATTCCATTCACCTTTTCACGTGTACTGGTACCACACAGTATAGTTTGATCCTGGTCCTGTTCTTGTGTGTGTTAATAATATATCTTTTTTTTGGCTTAAAAAAAACGAGGAAACAAAACGACACCCCCCCTTAAGCTTTGAGGATGTAAAACCATGTGTAGTCTACGTACACCATTTTGGCATTTCCCCTAAACGCTTGACAATTCTCACAACTCATATGCTCATGCTCATAACATGACACCAGAGAACCCTGTAATGTATATGGAACTATGGCAACTTTTACGGGCATCACATTAACTGAACTTTGCAAGACTATCGACGAAAGCAATAGCTCCACCACAGGTATTGACCCAATACCTACAGCATTCTTTAAACGGGTGTTTGACAGTCTGTCAGATCATGTCTTGACTATTATTAATACATCACTTAAAACGGGAACTTTTCCTGAAGCATTCAAAACAGCAGTTCTAAAACCCCTGACTGAAGAAATCCAACTTGGATGTAGATATACTGACCAACTATAGGCCAATATCAAACTTGCCATTTATTAGCAAGATACTGGAAAAGATAGTCTCTGTGCAAATAAACGTTTTTCATAAGGAAAATAATATCCTTGAGGAATTTCAATCAGAATTTAGAGCACACCACAGCACTGAAACTGCTCTCAACAAAATAATAAATGATCTCCGACTAAATTCTGATCAAAATAATGTCTCAATCCTTGTTCTCCTGGATTTGAGTGCAGCGTTTGATACCATTGATAATGATATCCTTATAAATTGCCTTGAAAATGTGGTAGGTCTCTCGGATAACGTGTTAAATTGGTTTAGAACCTACATCAAAGGAAGGCATTTTGTGTTAGTCTGGGAGAACATATGTCTGATGATATTTCTTCTGGGGTGGCACAGGGGCGCTGCCTTGGCCCATTATTATTCTTGCTATACATGCTGCCGCTTGGTGATATCATTAGGGAACACAATGTAGCTTTCCATAGTTACGCAGATGACACTCAACTGTACGTCTCCACTGAACCGAATAACTCTGCAGCTATTAACTCTAATACTGACTGTCTCTTTGCTATAAATAAATTATTAAGTAAGAACTTCCTAAAGTTAAATGAGGACAAAACTGAAATTCTACTTGTTGGCCCTAAAGTAAAAAGAGACATGTTGGTAATGATCTAGGAAATCTAGCACCCTTGATAAAGTCTGAGGTTACCAGTCTTGGGGTCATATTAGACTCATATCTAAGCTTTATGCCACACATAAAAAGGTAATGAAAGTATCATTCTTTCATCTAAGAAATATAGCTAAAGTGCGATAATTTCTAAATAAAAAATATGCAGGAAATGTTATTCATGCTTTTGTATCAAGCCGACTTGACTACTGTAATTCACTATTCACCGGCCTCCCAAAAAAAGCCATTAAGAGACTACAGCTCATTCAAAACTCTGCAGCTCGGCTTTTGACAAGAACAAAGAGGAGAGAACATATTACTCCAGTTTTGGCTGACCTGCACTGGTTACCAGTAACATGCAGAATTGATTTCAAAGTCCTCCTCCTTATATATATGGCCTTAAATGGGCTAGGACCATCCTACATTACTCAATCAATTGTCAGTTATGTACCCTCCAGAGCACTGCGGTCATCTAAAACTGGTTTATTGAAAGTCTCCTGTAATAACAATAATAAAATTGGGGATGCAGCCTTTATTAATGATGCCCCAAAGCTATGGAACACACTACAAACAGCAGTTAGAGAATCCAGCACAGTAAATACCTTTAAAAAATAACTTAAAAATGCATCTTTTAAAAATAGCTTTTAGCTAGCTTATTTTGCTTAATTGTCTGCCATTGTTTTGTACTTAAATCAACTACTAACTTTATTTTATTAATTTTACCATTTTAATTCTTTCAATTTGGGTATTTTGTATTCCTTATTTTGTTGCTTTTAGGAAAAAGTTTAGAATATTTAATGTGGTAGAATAACGTATGTACTCTACTGGTGTTATAGATGTCATTTATGAGTGGCTCTTGGTAATTTCCACCCTGTGGGTCAGTGGGAACAAGGGTGATCTGTATAGCTGAGGTGCACGGGATTTGGAATCCCAAGGGGTTGGAACCCTAGGGCGTTGGAGTTGGTCTCCCTAAGGGTCTGGGACCCTAGAGCAGTATATACAGAATCCCCACATATAGGATAATCATACATGCATAGTGCAGTACTCAGCATATTGAATCTGCTTATGAATCTTTGTTTTGCGCCTTTCTTTAACTATATTTATTTCATTTTAGCATTTTCTGATCTCCTTTAAAAATGGGTTTTATTTCTGTTTTTTCGTGTATTTAATTTCTGTATTTTCTTGTGGGAAGAACAATTGTACATGTGTTCCCTCTATGTAAAGCACTTTGATCTGCATTTCATGTATGAATAGTGCTATACAAATAAAGTTTATTATTATTATTATTATATTATATCATAGAATTGTACATTGACAGTTCTTGGAAGGGGAATATTTCAGAGCGGTTTGCTTCTTTTTTTAATAGGGAGATATATAATGGCGTGTATTGTTGACCAGTGATCATGTAGGCATGTTGACCAGTGTAGAGCCTAGTCTACTGTATGTCATAGCCATGTGTAACAATACTTCAATATATGCAATGGTCCTATCTACAATACTGTCTGGTGGCAGCCTTTCTAACATGTTTGTATTTTGTGCTGGGGAGCAGAGTTCAACTCCCGGTTGGGACAGATTTCACTCAGGTGTCATGTTGTCAATGTGATTTTACCCATTATTACGTTACAAAAAATGTATTACGTGAAAAAACTAAAGCATACGTTTACAGGATTAAAAATGTAGAAACTTTTCCTCACACTTTCGTCCGTCCGTCTGCCCCCCCCCCCTATCCTAAATAATATATCCTGCGCCACCGGTCCGGGGCTTGAAACCTCTTAAGCCCCGGAAAATTTCCAGGAAAAACACCTAAAATGTAATACCACAAATAAATCAAGTATATTAATCTAATGTAGTTATTGAGGTGCACATCACTCTTGATTATATGCCTGTCCTGCAGACTCAACTTGTTTGTTATGGTAGACTACAGTTACTGTATCAAAGAATCATAGAAACCAAATATGGGCCATTATATAGATATTATATACACATGATTTAGTTATTATACATAGGCCAGGGGTAGAATCGCAGGATCTGTATAACTGAGGATGTAGGCAATTTGATCAGAGGTGGCCAGCATCATGAGATGATTTGGCAAAACTACATGTTTTTGTCCAAAAATTACTTATGCCATTATTTTGAGAAGGTGAAACGTTAATTTGTGTACTGGCAGTCCATGTCAGTTAGCTTGTATATTTTGCTGACTACTATGGTAGATGGCTATGGGCTGTCATATCCTCATAGGGGTGTTACAAAGCAAACTGTATCTTCTACGTTGAAACTACTCACTTTTCTCCGCCTCTTTTTCTTCTATGGCCATTACAGACTGGGAACGTAGCAGTCTACTTTGACAGGCCCAGTACGTCACATTGACATCACCACAACTAATTCCATAACCAAATAAAAATATGTGGTTTTTGTGGAAAGACTCCTTTAAGATACAATACACTCATCTATCACATTATAATGTTGGACATTTGGGCTTGTGGAGGCCCAATGTGATTTAGGTGTGAAATGTGAATCATCTCATCAGATTTCCAATTTGTGTGTTAATTCGAATGTCACTTTAATGTTGTAGGCGGTGGAATGGTGGCCAAACCCCACTGTTGAGAAGGTTGGAGATATCATAGATGACTTGCTGAGACCAAGTTCTCCTACAATCTTCTGCATGGATTTTGACCCCTCTGGTGCTTCATCACCCAATCAAGTGTTTGCTCCCCAACTCACCTCTCATTGGGGAGCTCAAGCCTCCCCACCTCAGCCATTGAACAATGAATTGAACTGGGATCAAATAAGAGATTCTGATTGTTTTGAAGACTACTCGCTGAGGCAGAGAAAATCTGGTCTTCTGTGGGAAAGCAGAAGGCACCCCTTCCTGAATTACGCACGAAGACAGACAGAGTGTCCAGTCAGCACAAACATGTTTTTCCAGGATCAAGAACCATTCCAAATGGACGGGGGCTCTCTTCCTCGGAACAACCAGCTTCACTCGTTTCACCAATCAAGCCACCTTCCAACAAGCTCTTACCTGAGGTCCCGCCATACTGATATGATGCATTACCCTCCATCATACATGCTGGAAAAAGAAAGTTATGCCCCTCCTTCCTCTCCTAGCCTTGAAATCTGGCCCTTTCCCCCAATGAGACTTTATTAATGTATGACATGGTATTGCTTTTGGACATGTGCTTTGGCAGAATCAATAATATCTGAATTCATAATACAACTTTTTCCCACACATCAAAATATTGTTTTACTATTACTTGCTGTGAACACCCAGGCTACTGTATACAAACATACTAAATGTGACTTATTTTATTTTGTTACATCAAAGTCAGAATTAAGGAAGCACAATTATGTATTGTTTGTATAATTACATCTCATTTTAAAAAGGATATCTCTACACTAACATGTTTATTCACAATGTTCTATAATGATGTTGGAGAATTTAATTTGATTAAAAATCTAAACATTTGATTGCAAGGTTATTAAAGCAGTGGCATTAAAAGTAAGTAGGACTTACTGGACTTAAAGTGTTAATATTCAGACCATTAACATATTTTCTACAGTGTATCCCTGCTGTTTTATTGATAAAACCACCCAGAAATATTAAGCACAATGCAGTATATTACACATTCAGATTTGATACACGGTTTGATACACATGGTTTAAATAAAATAATTAAGGTTAAGGTAATAAGTAATACTTTTCATCAGAGGTTGGGTTTGTATTGCATCCTGATTTCTTCTTCTGTTCCCACAATCTATTTTATTGTTAATGTCCTCTTCATTGAGTTGTTCCCCCCTCTAGCGCCCTCCTTAGCTTAGTCCAAAATAGTTCCTGGGCCTGAGCTGGGTCAGGGCAGGCTGAGCTTGGCCATTGCAGATAAGTTGTCTTTAGCATGACCTTTCTCATGCGGTGGTATGATGATAGCTGCCTGTCAGGAATCCTTTCCAGAAACACAAGGAGGAGTACATCACGGTGCTCGTCAAAGAGCCTGTAGCTGGCCAACTGGATCTCTAGAGAACACCACTCACTCTGCAGAAAATTCTGGCTCACAATGCAAAGGGTTTTACGACTCTCATACACAGCAGAAACAATGTTGTCTATTATATAACGGCCAGGTTCAAAGTCCCTGTGGTGTAGGCAAAGTTTAAAGGAAGATCCGTTTCCTTCAAGGTTTGGCAGCAATTGGTTAAGGACCCAGGGCTCATCATAAGAGTTATATGAAATAAAGGCATCGTATTTGCAATTTTCCTTCTCCTTCTTAAGTCTGCGCCACTGCTCACCAAACCAGGCACTGAACACATAATAGCTGTACTTGACTTTCCAGTAAAGTTTGATATAAAATAAAGGAAAAACTGTGAATAGAAAGGTCACGGCAGCTGTGGTGAAAAAGAGGTACTGCCCAAGATCTATAAAGCAAACGTTGATGTCAAAATTGTAGAATTTCTTTTTGGTGTCACCTGGACATGGCAGATTATAGAGATAAACAACCTGAACCTTCTCATTTTTCTGTGTCCAGTTCTGTAGAAGATGATTTTGACAGGTGCAGCTTAGAGGAATATTTCGTATGTCAAGGTAACTGAGCTTTGGGAGAGCATTGAGTGTGTCCACATCAATGCTTTGCATCACATTATGATTGAGCTGCAATGTTTTTAGGTTTGTAAGATTCCCAAAAACCTCCTTTGAGAAATTCTGAATGCCCATGTTTTCAACAATCAATTTAGTTAAATTCTTCAAATTTTTGAAGACTCCTGGCTCTAGTTGCACCACACCAACACACGAGTTATCCAATGTAAGGAAGCGTAAGGCTGTTAGATCATCAAAGGCATCAGGTGAAAATCCACTGATATAATTGTCTGCAAGGTACAACGATTTTAATGAATGAAGGCCACGGAAGAATGCACTAGGTAAAAGTGTGATTCCGTGTGGCCTCTGTCTATCAAGTTTAAGATCCCTGAGCTTGCTTAGATTCAGAAATGGAGAATCTGTAATGTGAGAAATATAGCGAATCTGATTTCCCTGTAGATCTAACACTTGAAGGGTATTTTGGAACACCACATGCAGGGCATTATTAATATATTTAAGGTGGTTTCCATCTAAATACAGATTAGATAGTTTATGAAGTCCATCAAGCCCAGCTGAATCAAAATGAGTTATTTTATTACCACCAAGGTCTAAGATATTTAATTTACTGAGTCTCCAAAATGTTCCATTGAAAATAACAGAGATACGGTTGTTTCTCAGGTTTAATGTTATTAGGCTTTCCAGATCTTGAAAGCTGTTTTTATACAAATCGGTCAGAAGATTATTGTCCAAACGGAGTGTTTCAAGATATTTTAACCCTTTCAGAGCCTCACGATCAAGAAAAGCAATTTTGTTTATATTCAGTTTTAGTATTTTGATATTTGGTATGTGAGAGAAAGCCAATGAGCCGACTCTAAGGATTTTATTGTAACGGACACTGAGCTCTTTCATACTATGAATAATATTGTTTTTATTACAGGACTGGAGGGAGGTGAGGCGGTTATGTTCAGCACTAATGCTTCGTATGTGTTTCTGTCTTTCTAAAAAGTTAAGACAGTTTAGGCTTTTCAACTGGTTCCTTGAGATGTCCACAAATTCTGTGATTTGTGGACATCTGGAAATATTAAAATTTTTTATATATTTAAATCCATTACTGACCAAGATTAATCTTTTAAGAAATATTGCCTTTTTATTTAACACCTCACACAGGTACCCCAATCGGCTGTTATTAAGACCCATACCAGAGAAGTCTACATGACTGGGGTTAACATTGCTTATGTTGAAAAGCTCAGTTATTTTGACATTGGTTGATCGCAAGCGTAAATAGTTAACATTCCTTAAATCCACTCCTTTAAAAGATATTGAAGGGAGGTTTGGGTTATAAGACAAATCAAGAATTCTAATCTTGCTCAGAAATGAATGCTCACAATCTAATGTGGACAAATTATTTCTACATAGATATAATAAACTAAGAGATGGAGGTGGTTTGGTGTTTGAATGACTGAGGGATGTTAGGTTATTAAAGCAAATATCAAGTTCATATAAGCCATCTAGGTGTGATACAGATTCTGCCACTTCAGAGAAATTAACTAAAAGGTTTTGCCGTAATAGCAATGTATTCAGATTAAATAAACTGAAGAAAATTCCAACAGGGAGTTGCTTTATTTTGTTGTTTACCAGTGAGATAAATGTTAGGTTATGAAGGTCCTTGAAAACTAAAGGGTTGAGTTCTGATATGTTGTTATAAGATAAGTTTAGACTTTTCAGTTGATGTAGGTTTTGAAAAGCATGTCCCTCAATAATGTTCAGTTTGTTGTGATCCATTCTAAGGTGCTCCAGATTTGGAAGGTGAACAAAACTCTTATTGGGTATGTGCCAGATATGGCTTATGGCGATAGTGAGATTTTCTGCTGAACTTGGCAAGTCACCTGCTATTAAAGAAATGTTATTGGTTTTTCGTTGGATACAACTGAAGCTTTTCTTATGTGAGTATGGGTCTTCAATGCAGTTTTTAAAGCTGTAACCCATAGTGCAATGGACACTTATCATGCCAAGTGTCAATGACACCAATATCTGATTTGTTAGACATGCCATTTTGTCTGGTCACTAAAACATTTATCCTGAGGGGAATTTCCTGGATTTATCATTTGATTTGGATGCCTCTGGATGGCAAGGGAACCTAATAACAGAACAAGATATCATTATTGTGTGCAAACATACAATTAGTATTCTTTTGTTGTTTCTGTTTTGAAAAATATATTTAACAATCTACAGCTTCATAGGTAAGTAAGCAAATAGAAATCTTACCTTAGCACAGAAAATGCTCTTCAAGTACAGGTTTAGCATAGACCAACGTAACGTAGGATGATTACACCCAGCACATTGTAGAGGGGTTCATGCAATTGATGATTAATCATATTTTTACTAATAGAAAAGGATATAGGATATGTTTACTGTATATACATTAAATATATGGTATGACAAATGTTGAGTGAATCCTGCATGTGTACATATTGCAATGAACTATATTGTTTTTGATTATATGTTGTATTTCATTAAATAACATTTTTACATTTAAATGATTATAATCTGAATTTCAGTACAGTAGTTTGTGTATTGCCAAAATGAAGATTTACAGTGAATGCCTGTTTATGCTTCTCTTCCACACTTTGTATTGTGTAACAACAACCAATTGAAGAAGTTAAATTAGTTGTTGTGTAATAATATAATATGGTGAACAAATTATTTACAGGCTATGACGAGAGCCCAAATCTGCAAAAGGCTGGTGCAAAACTGTAGTCCAGAAATTGATATGCTTCTTTGAGAACCACTCAGTTCCTCTCAGTCTTTCAGATCCCTCTTAGTAGTCAGTATGTTTCACTTCATTCGAATCTATAATTACAGAAAATATGTAAAAATATCTGGATGTCTCTCAGACAGACTATATTTTGAATTCCACAGATTAAAAATTAATAAAACAAATATAAAGTTTGTGTAAGCATACCCAACTGATACTAAATATCAGACATATAATTCATTTAGTAATCACAAGTAATTTATTAGTAATCTCAATAAATCGGTAACCGTATCCATTAAACTACATACACACAGAGCAATACCCTTGTCAATCTTTTCTAAAATGTCATTTTTATTTGCTTTATCGTATATGGATTTACAGAATTATGTGTATATTATATATACATTTTATAAAAAAAGCATAGTTATAGTTATTTACACAATACAATTTTGTTATTCACACTTTTGTAAAAAATGGTTATGAACAAAATCCTGCAAAAATAATATATAGAACAAAAGTTATCTCAAAAACATACTATAATAGGCCTACAGTGTTTGGATACAGTAGTTACAAAAAAGCCCAGCATTGATGTGTTATTTTGACATCGTGGTCTTACCTATTTGATGTTGCATTTTTCTTAAGGAGATTGCTGCTACTTGTCTGATCAACATTTTAACAATATTTAAAGAGGAAGGATAAACTCAGTAGAAGTTCCGCTTTGCAATAACATCACGTGACCGCACAGATCTGTCTTAAAAGTATTTAGCAAATAGGCTTTATTTGGTTATATAGTAAATAACGTCATGTAAAGTATATATTACATTATTATTTAAGTACAAATTATTTAATAGTGTACGAAAATATCACAGTTCTATGTGTCTACAGTGTTAATTTTTCAGTACTAATATGGTCCAGTCAATTAAAACACCAGAGCCATAATTTACAGATGAACACACCTTTCCACAAGTGATGTACTGTAGCAGTCTACAGATCATCGTGTGGAAGGGTGTGTCCATCTGCCAAGTCATGGTAAAGGTGCTAGGTGTTCTCTGCATTTAACCCATCCCTAAAGGGAACAGTGGGCAGCCGCTGTGCAGTACCCAGGGACCAACTCCAGATTGAGGCCAGTGTCTCTGGTCAATGGCACTGACTGCAGGGTGAACCTGACATGTTTTCATAGTGGGGGAAACTGGAGCTCCAAGAGGAAACCCACGCAAACACAGGGATATTAACCAGTGTAATACCACCATGACCTGGCAACCTCCTTGATATTTTCCACTACAAATCAGATTACTCCATTAGGGTAATTTGTAATTGAGGCGGTGATAGAGTAATATATGTTATCTATTATTATTATTATTATTAATATTATTATTATTAATAGCAGAAAATTGGAACATCTTCAGCCAATCAGATCAAGATGATTTGTCAAACATTCTTACAGTAATTGCTATCAACACCATATCTGTGAGGTTTTAAACGGTACAAAAAAACCACCAGTTTTTTTACAAAAGTAATTAGAAAATCACTGATCTTCACGTCACTAAGTCATCCTCTTATCTTCTGTTCTCGTGCCATTTGGCATAATCCACAGAGGGGCAGGCAGGACATGATCACCCAGTCATCACACACAGAGCCCTGTGGAGCAGAGGTGGTTAGAAAACAGTCTCTTTGCAGGGGCAGTGTAGTTAACGTGTGCGTGAAGGCTTTTTGCACACCAAACCAGAATGTAGATTACAATTTGATTCAAAAAATAAAATGTAGTTCTATTTTTAAAATACATTTTCAAACTTGGTGTGCAATAGAATCTCTTATGTCTGTTGACGCCTTCTATTGAACACATTTTCAGTTTGTCTTTTTGTTCAATATCCCAAAAATACAGCAATATTTGTTGAAAGTAGTTCATTTTAAAAAAGAATCGTTATTTCAGGAAAAAAGCTAATTCAGATCAGGTAACACATGACAATATCCTGAACAAATTAGAATATTTTACAACACTATGAAACACCGACACTATATTACATCACCCCTTACAATAAATTACTATAAGGCCTATATACCTCAACCTAAATTTTGTTCAGTTCTCTGTTGTCCTTAATTTCTATAATTTGCCAATGAGTTTGGATACCTACTGGTCCAAACCTCATATAGCTTATGCCATATGAGTCAATGTTGCAGGGCCACTTACACTGATGTGGTATCTGCTGCGAACGCTAGTCCTCAGAGCGATCATGGCACCAGGGAGGAAAGGCAAACAGCAACTGTCACCATTGTCTTGAGCAACCTTACAACCAAGGATGCAAGGCACGAATGTCCCGCAGAGACCTGGTAGGGCGAAATCACAGTGTCTGATGCATGGTTTACACATTTAAGTGTTTAGTCGCATGAGCACCGTCTCAAGACAAGACACGTACATATTCCACAGTCTTCACAGCATTCACACGCGTTGGAGTTCCAGTCAGACGAGGTAGAGGCCACAGTGTAACTGGTGACATTGACTTGAGACTGGGAGCTGATCACGTTGGACTGGAACGCCATGGCTGTGAACAAAGAATATACATGTGTTCATGTAGGCAAGGTAGAGGGTGGGGGTAAAATATATACAATCAGATTGAGTTTAAATATACAGTATGCTTTCTGATCATCTGAACCTACTGGAGTAACATTGAGCACTTACCTGCTTTAGGTTGTGTTGAGTTCCTACGCAAACAAATTCTTGATAATCCTGGAGATAATCCACAAATTGAAGTTTGTGGTTTTAGGGCTGGCCTCTTATAGTGAGACTGACATCACAAATGCCTTGGTATACCCAGTCTCCATATGCAGACATGTTGATCCAAACCCTACAGTATCTGCCTAGCCTATCTATGACCACCACGTAGAGATAAAGCTAAAATGTTTGTGTTTGGGGTGTGGAGGATATAAAGCCTTTTGAAATGTGTCCACCAGCCATGACGCTGTCTTTTATCGGGGAAACTGAAGTACTAAGTGGGTTTGCAGTGTGTATTTGTGTTTCACCTATTCATAAAACATGTATTATTTTACTGTAGGAGTGGTGTGTGTGTGTACTGTGGGGCTGCACTATTAATTGTTAACTAAGAATATATATTGTGTGAAAGGAGCTTTCAGCAGTATTCCTACATTAATTATTCTATGTTGATTTATATATATATATATATATATATATATATATGCTATATGCTTTGAACAAACATATTTACAAATGGGTAATAATACGAAATAATGGGTAGTATGAGCCTGTGGAAATAATGGAAATGAATGCAAAACAAAACCTCAAACACAAACATAAATGTTATAGCATGAACTGTACAATCTCACAACTGAAGAACCTGGAGTAATTAAGATTGTTCCATGTTGGTGAACTAAAAAAAATTTGATGTTGAGTGTGATCTATTTCCATAAAAAGAAACAGTATACATCAATTTATGATATGATTTGAGTTGTTATTTGATTATTATTTTGATTATTATTATTATTATTATTATTATTATTATTATTATTATTATTATCATCATCATTACGACTTTTCTTAGTTTTTATATGAAATAACTACTTGTATCATCATCATTTATTCTTCTGATAGTCAATTTATCCATTAGTACAAAGTACAGGATTGCATATCTTTATGAAAAATAGTATTATATACATTGTGTGAATCCTTGATTAGCTAACTCTTTCCCCTCATGATTAGAATAGTCTGTTTTCATTAGAGAAAGTGAAATATATATGTACTATAATAGAGCACCAGGTGTTGCATGCACTGCCCAAGGGCATGTCCAATGTCAGAGGCATACACATTAATTGTGTGGTTATTCACTAACCTCATATCACATGGAAACCTATGTGCCACCATATACAACTACCCTCAATCGAGTTGTTTCACCTTTACATAGCCCTGCCTGTACCTTTGCCCATCTACCATGTTTAGGACTTTTGCATATCTTCTTAGATTCTGCCTATGCCTTCCTGTACTGCTGCCTGCCATCGATCATCTGTTTGTTGACCCCTGATCCACTACACTTCACTTACATTCAATTAAGTTCCAGTCCATTTCAACTGGGGGTGTACAGTCTACTGTAATACTAGTATACACATCAGTAAATCACTTTTACTAAATACATAAAGAACTAAACAGGAGAATGTAAAAGTGATGGCCTTGCTCAATTAAAAACAATCCCACAAGACACTTGATCTAGACAAACGCAACCACGCTGTACTATAATGTGTTCCTCAACCACGGCAATGTTCTTTCCCACCATTGTAATGACTCATCAAACAAAACATGTTTATGACTCTAGCCTGTTAAAGTAAGTCTGTTATACTGGATTACAAACCTACCCTGAGTGCCTGGGCCTGTATTATTTTATGGCAAATATGTTTGGTTATTATCTGTCCACCCGGTTGGATTATTGTGGTTCAAATTGTCGCTGCTGTAGCTTATAGTTGTCAAGGACAGTTTACCACCAGGTGGCTGCAACTGACCACATTCACCACCTTTACAGCTCTGGAGAGATAACGTTCTCTGCTGCCTGTAGCTCAGTCTGCCCTGATAGAGCTCAAGGGTGCTCTTAGAGCTGGGGTATACAGTACGTAGTGTGGTTCGACACCTTATGGAAACTGTATATTCTGTATTGGCACATTGTATTCTATTATACTGTATTCTGTTCATCCTGGCCAGGTCACACATGCACAACAGTTTGTCTCAATGGGTCTTCAAAATCAATCAATCAATTATTATTGCTACTGATGAATCAAGACATGTATTTGTAAATACAATATTTCAACTAAAATACATGTTTCAGGTAAGACAATGACAGAGATACTACCACTATGTCAACAAACATCATCAGCACATTCTGTAATTCCTGCGTCAGGCATTTTCACTTCTCTATAGCACGTTTCTCAAAACACTTTGCGGTGTCGTGTGCAGGGGTGTGTGCGTGTATTGTGACAACCCGGTGGCCGGGGAAGGAGGACACCAACCAGTCTTTATTTAAAGGTATAGATAGCGCACTCTCCCTCCAACTCTCCTTCTCCATGACCGTCGTTCCCAGGGTTGTCTCCCTTTCAGGTTAACTAGAGCACACAAGGGTTTATTGAAATGCAGTACAGGCATTATTAGTACGCCTCCTTTCCTATCGCCACACAATTCGAGGAGAGAGTAGCACACTTCCTCAATTCCTTCACAATTTCCTGTGTATGCTTAGAGCATTTCTTAAGGCCATGCATTACTTAAAGTCTAAGTTTTATATAGATACAGGGCGCATTTACTGTAAGTCCAGGCCACATTTATTCTAACAGCTTATAACAACTGAGCTGTGTGTGCATGTGTGCATCCTGTCACACAGCAGCTTGAAGGTCAGAAATGACAAGAAGGCAGCATCACAACGTCGATTGAAAGCAATCCATTGTTTTACAGTGTGTCCAAAGATGTGAGAAGTGACTGAAGGCCCTGGAATGGCAGTGAATTAAGAGGTCCAAGCATGTTGCATCTCGGATTGTCCATAATATCCCAGTGGCCAAACAGAATCATCCCAAAGTACTAAATAACTTGCAACCCAGTTGCCCTGACCTCCTTAGTTTGCTACTGTACATAAACTCCACTACTGTAGTGAGGGGGGGGGGGGGGGGGGG